>RJWM01006113.1:0-89116 GCA_004363535.1 Dasyprocta punctata | reverse complement strand
AAGTATATTCATAAATAGTACAGTGTAGTCAAATGAATTAGTGGTTTACTTTAAAAATTTTTCTTAATATCCAGTATAGAATTCTTTACAAGTAATATGTAATCTGTTTATATAATATGTATTTTTTGAAATGTGAAACAGGAACGACTGTTGACTAAGCTTCAGGACTACAAAATACAGCACTAATAAAGTTCTTGTCATCAATTTTCCAACTTTATAATGAAAGAGAAGAAATGTACAACATTTAAAAAGAAGCAAAAATCTCATTCATGTGTATCCATATGTGCATATAATCATTAATCCAAAAAAAGCCATATAAAATACACCCCTCCCCTAATACTCACTAATTGCTCACTCACATTATTAATAGAACATGTACTGTATTTTACTTCAAAATACAAGGAAACAACCTAGTTTTCCCTTCTTGTGGCTTCAGAGATTTTTAAAATATTGCAACACTACCCCAAAATGAATCAAACCTTGGAATCACAAATACTTGAATTTACACACTCTTCGGTTTGAGCTGTCCATGTACCATTCATCTTTGCACCGCCTCATGGACACAAGAAGCATCCATGCCTGGGTATAAAAAACATCTTGACAAAATCTCCATGTATAAGTACAGAGAAGCAATACAAGCATTTCCAATGATGGATAAGAGGATGTTTGAGGGTTTTCTCATTAATAAATTTTGGACATATATTCTTATTTATTAAACAAATATATACAAACCCACAGCTGAGATACAAAGCATTTGCACTGAGAGGCAAATGAAAGAACTGTGAGTCAGAAAATTATTAGTTCGAATGACAGTTTTACCATTTTTTATTTAAGTAACTTCAAGAAAATTAATTTCTCCTAGATTTAATGTCACCTAATGGTAATCTGGTGCACATATGTGAAAATCAACTTTTATTCCACAGAAATTTCTAAAGATGTCTTAAAAATAACATTTGAATTGGAGGAAGGAAGGCCAATATCTGTAGGAGCAAGAGAGCTTACATTTTGCAGAATTATATTTGAGGAACATAAGGATTAAAAAATGTGAAGTCATGCTGGGATGAAATCACACTCTTACTGTGAAATGGGAAGAAATTATTCAAAGGAAAAAGGATCTACAAAGAGGAAAAGGAGAAAGAATGGAAGGGGAAAGGGAAAAAATGCAAGTCAGACTATTAGTGTCTCTTAGCTCACTGAAAAGGAAGGTTTGTGCTAATATCCACTAGAGAAATTTTAATGCCCATATCTTGTACTCTGGATAACTACTTTAAAGATAACAATGTACAGTATATTAACTATTATTATTCTCCTATTATTTTGCTATGAAATTTTGCTTTACCTTTTTTCATAAAATAAAATAAAGAAAAAGAAATCACACTCCTCTGCCAATCTAATATATAATAACAAAGCTTTTTAATTCATGTGACTACTTGAAGTTTAAATATTATCTTTAAATACATTTTCCCCTGAAAAATTCTTTAGACAGTAGCTTCCTCAGAGCTGTCTTCATGGCTTTATTTCGCAAACTGTAGATAATTGGATTGAACGTTGGAGGTATCACAGTATAGAATATTGAGAACATGAGGTCTATAGCCGATGGAGAATCTGAAGGGGGTCTTAGAAACTCAAAGCCTGCTGCTGAAAGGAAGAAGGTGACTACAAATACATGTGGCAGGCAGGTAGAGAAGACCTTGGTCTGACCTTCTGCTGACTGGATTCTCAGCACTGTTGAGAAGATGCGAATGTAGGAGAACACAATGGAGATCAAACAGATAAATGCTGTCAAGGTTGTGAACGCAGCCACTGCAATCTCATTAATGAATTCCTGAGAACATGCTAGTTTCAGCATTTGAGGAACATCGCAGAAGAACTGGTGAATAACTCTTTCCCCACAGAGAGGAATGGAGAAGTTAACTACTGCGTGCATGAGTCCAGAGAGGCCCCCAACCACCCACACAGATATCACGGCATGCCTGCAAACACTGGGATTCATAATGGTCCCATACTGTAACGGCTGACAGATGGCTACATACCGGTCATAAGACATCACTGTGAGCATCGCCACTTCTGAAGAGGCCAGTGCAATGAAGAAGAAAACCTGAAGAATACACTGACCAAGGGAAATGTAGTTATTGTCTGTAAGTGAGTTTGAAATGGACTGTGGGACTGTGACAGAGATGATGCAGATGTCCAGAAGAGAGAGGTACTTCAAAAAGTAATACATGGGAGAATGCAGATGATGGTCTAAGGTAATGATGGTGATGATGAGGATGTTACCTGTTAAGGCCAGCAGGTATATTACCAAAAAAAGTAGTGCATGTAACATCTGAAGTTTACGGTCATCAGAAAACCCCATGAGGAGGAAGCCATTCTTTGAGGTCAAGTTGACCATACTCTGAAAGTACCAAATTTAACTCAGTTTATGAAAAGTAGGAAAAGAATGTGTGATATTTAATATGTCTGCATGTCAAATAAATCAGCATTCATAGCCCAGAGATACCAATATCAAGAAGAATTTTTCATTATTACAATTAGTTAACATTTAATTCAGAAAAAAACCCTTTCACTATTATTCGGAAATAGAGTCCCCAAATATAATTGAGTCATGAGAATTTTCCGGAGAAGAGTTTAGGTTGTCAAAGTTGGAGAAACGGTTGGAAATGATAAACTCTTTACCTTCAATATCACTTATGAAAATGATATTGATATACTAAAAGGAAGTTAATGATATGACCTCATAAATGGATCTAAGAACAACCTAGAGACAAATGTAGGAGGGATGTCAGATCAGTCATATTTCTTGCCTCTGAAATGCTCTTAATATTTTAAAAAGATTTGGTTGGAATGAGCTTTCCAGAAAAACCTTGAGAAATACAATAAATCTCAAAATTGTAGCAATACACTGCATTCCATAAATATATAGTTAATTGCGTCAATTAAAAATAAAAATAAAACATTGCAACATTCAGATGTCGCTAAACCAGGAAATGAATCCTGAGCTTTGGACATTGACAGATCTTGCAACTGAATGGCATCTTGTCAGAGAATACCTTTCAACTTTTAAAACGCTTAGGAGGACATGGGTTGAACGTTTTTCCATTAAATCCATTTAAACTAAAAATAAAATTTTCTAAAATGTATTTAATTTTTACTGTGTTAAGTAGATGATGATATTCATGCCTTTCCACTATTATCCTTCAAAGAGAAAAAAATTTATTTTCTCCTCCTAGTATTTGAAATATATTAGATAAAAGGAGTCTATTTTCAAAATAATCAGCTGGGCCGGGAATATAGCTCAGCAGCATAGCGCCTATCAAGCATGAGTTTGATCCCCGGGACCAAAACAACAACAGCAACAAAAACAAAACAAAACAAAACAAAACAAAAACAGCCTATTAAACAAATAAAACAAACACTGAAAGCAGATGTAGCATAATTGTTATAGAGTTTGGGTTATGCTAATTTTTCCACAGTAATTTAAATGTGCTCGTGCTGTAGAACGATGGAGTAAGTGAGTACCAGAATTACTCTAGTTCAATCTTGTTTCTTTTTTTCTTTTTAAATTTGTGGACTTGTTGAAAGGTCAGTAAGTATCCTTATCATTGAGTTTCCAGACCAGAAAGAATATTTTTCATCAGCTCTGCCCTTTTCTCCAACCTCACCAATGGTGCCTAGCATATAGGAACTAGGTAAATATTTACTTAACCTATTACATACTTGATTTTAATTCCATACAAATAACGCTTTAGCCATCAAGTTATATGAATTATTCCATCAAATATTGTGACTTTTTCCATTTATTAATCCCTAAGTAAAGTGAAATTATTAAAAAATTACTTGTACTAGTATATTACTGCTAGCTGTAATTTATTTAGAGAACTCACTAAAATTAATTTTTAAGAGATCTACTTTTCCAACTGTTGAAACCCTGTATTTTCCTGGAAGTTGTTCTCCTACCCTCTGTAAGTCAATTATTCTAATTCCTCACAGAACCTTCTCCACAAATTTAGTATCCACTTCTCCTGTCTACTGCCTTCTTGTTATCTCTTGGAATAAATCATAAAAGGTAGATGATTTGGTGTCAAATCCCACAATTTTTTACCCACATACAGGGGAAACTATATCTTTTTTCCTCTCCAAGTCAGTGAGTGTGTCTGTTCTCAGCATTCCCCTATTTCAAACATCTGCCTCACTATTACATGCTAATTCTCCCTCCTGCCCTCCTCCCTGTCTGTCTCTTACTCCATACTCCTTCTTTCTGTATACATATGTGTATATAAGTAAAACCTCATGTGAAACTTGTTTTACTGAGTTTACTTCTAATGAGTCAATAATATTTAACACTATATTCTGTTTATATATGAACACACAAAATAAATATCTATATATAAGATATAGATTTCTTTTGAATCTCACCCACTTAATAAATGAAAAGCCTTACTCCACAGTTAATACTTCCATATGGGCTCTTCTGTCTTTATTAGCATGCTCCTGAGTAGAATAGTCTCTAATGTTTACAATTGTGTATAATCTTTGACACTTTGTTTTGAGAACTATGGTTAATATGCTTATCCCATGGGTTTTCCCAGTCCTCTCTACCAGATCAATAGATCATTGTACTAATGATAAGTTTAGTGTGCTCTTGTTACTTCTTCATTATGTAAGATTTCTTAGTAAATGACATACTACACAATTTTTCTTCTAAAACTTCTCTCTTCCATAGGTTCTAAACCACTTACTGCTGATTTTCTCTTTTGAGGACTATTCTTTCTAGTTTCTATTCTTATTCATGTCCTTTTCTGCACATTTATTGAAATTTGATTGTATCAAAATACCGTCTTCAGATTTCCTTTCTTCCTTTATTTTACTAAAATAATCCCCATACTATGACTACTATTTAAAGAGACAGTTTAAAAGCCCTTCTGCACATTTACACATTTTTACTAAACTGGGAGAGTTGAAAGCACTACCATAGGCCTTCTGAGTGCATGATTCTCATATCCAAGTTCACAGTCAGCTACTTCCAACTGTGTCTTTTTCTTCATAATTTGTCTCTTTTTCAACTATCTTCATAACACTGTTACCTATATCAAAGAAGGTACAACTTCTCTTCCATCTACCATCAAATCAAACATCAGATTTTTACAGGCTTATTATCTCTGGTAGTGATTACTTTTGTTACACTAGTATATTAGTGGAAACCATCATTTCTGGGAATATTTTATATGCTAGCTTTATGTAACTCCAGTCTAACATCCATACCATTGCTAAGATGATCAGTGGTGCAAATCACATCTTGTAACATTCTTAACTTTGCTTTTAACTCTTGATTTTTGTTGTAAAGTAAGGTCCAAAATCTTAGGATAGCAACCAATGTGTTCCTCAATATGTTCCCTGGTTACCTTCCTTGTATTCTCCCTGTATTGGTCCCTGTATTCGTGAGACTTCTCCAACCCCACGTCAAACCCCACATACAATAACGCAGAACTACTCAGATTACCCTCAATGCACGAGTCACATTGTATCATTATACTGTTGTGGGTTTTTCTTTTTCCCTTTTTTTTTTTTTTTTTAGTCATACATTTTTTTTTGCCTGGAATTTCTCTCAATAGGCTCTCCCCTTATTTCCTTGACAAATATTTGATTACTGTTTGAAACAGATTGTTTCTTCTCATTTAAAATTATTCTGTGTTTGTCAACCCAAGTAAAATTGATCCTTTTTTGGAGCTTACATTGCATTCATTGAGATCTCTTAAAAATTATTTGATTTTATTATACTCACTTATTTGCACATATTTCCCAGTCTATTTAAACTATTCTTAATTCCAGGGCAGGAAATTATACGTTTTTCTTGGAGATATTATTGTGAAAATTGATGTAAGCTATGATACTTTAGCAGGCATTACTTAAATGTCAAATGAATTCTATAAAATTCGGAGAAGTTTCACTCACCAGTGTTTGTCTTAGTAGGAAAAAATTTCAGTCAATTGTGAAATTTGGTATCTCTCTCTAGAATCTAGCTGTGAAAGTTGTACGCAAGGAAAGGAGTAAGCTTTTTAGATGAGATTAAACAGCTGGCATAGACCCAGGGTCATTTTAAGTTCTCATTAAACCCATGATAACTGAAATGAAAGAAGCACTTTTCAGGCACTAGGGAATGACCTTTTCAGTGAAGTTGGTGATTCAGGTAAACACTACAAGTTCAAAGTATGGGGTTTTGTTGAATTATCCCTCAAGGAATTGCACCAGTGAAAAAATAATTAATTACCATATTGTCTTGGTTTAACTAAATCTTATAATTTTATTTAGTCATAAGTAGAGAAAGTAAATGTTGTTCATAGCTTATTTACTATAAAGTTCACAGATTTCTGTAGCAAGAATTTTTTCATTTAGTAATTTGTCATCACTAAAATCATCCATATTTGTATAGGCCTTGTGTAAGCTTCATCCAAAAACTATGTCTTTTCTAAAATAACTCAGAAGTTGATATCAAGCCTCCATTTTAGGGAAATGATTCAGTTTTTAAATATTTATGAATGTATGAAAGACATTTCTATTGTTGTATGATCCTTGACATATTTAACTTCTTTTTCTTTTTGGTACCAAACCAAGGATTGAACTCACAACCTCACGCCTGCCAGGCAGGCGCTTAGGCCACTGAGCTAAATCCCCAGCCCTGTGTTTTGAGACAGGGTCTCATTATGCAGTTCAGGCTGTCCTTGAACTCACTTTGTAGCCCAGGCTGGTCTTGAACTCACAATGATCCTCCTGCCTCAGCCTCCTGAGTGCTGGGATTAAAGGCATGTTCCACCACACCAGGCTGATATTTAACTTCTTAATGAAAGCAATTTAAATTTTAAAGATCATCTGAACACTCCCAAATATAAAAATAATCAATATAATTTCAAGTTTTACTTTAAGATTTTAATTTATTTTGAGTTGATATTTGTAAGTACTAAGAGAGAGAGATCTAGTTTTGAGATCATTGTGTTAAGCCATGTAAGCCTGGTACCAAAAAACAAATACTACAGGATCTTCATTCACATGTGGTTTCTCAAAAAAACTGATCTCATAAATGTCGAGCATAGAATTATGGTTACCAGTTGGTGGATATAGTATATAAGAAAAGGTTTATGGGTAGATACTAAGTTAAAATTAGGAGTAAGAAGTTCTGGTGCATTGTTACACGTTAGAGTTATAGACAACAACTATAGACAACAACTATGTACTGTATATTTCCAAAGTTAGATGAAAGTATGTTTAATTTTTTACCCAAAAGAAATGATACATTTTGAGAGTAGTAAATATACTTAAACTGATTTGAATATTACAAAAATGCATACACATATCAAAACATCACATGGCACCTCAACTATATGTACAATTTTCATGTTTTGGTGTGTCAGTGAAATTTTTTAAATAAAATAAATTTAAAATTATTACTAAGGATATAGGTTAGCAGTAAAGCACCTGCTTAGTGCGCAGAAAGCAATGGGTTCAGTTCCCCCAATTCCAATGAAAAAAAAATCAGTTGGGTGTTAATGCAGCTATTTATTTCTGAATTCTGTATTGTAATTTTTTTCTTTGTTATTGTTGTTTTGGGATATGTGTGTGTGTGTGTGTGTGTGTGTGTGTGTGCAATACTAGAGATTGAACCTAGGAAATGCAGAGCTAAATCCTTAGTTCTTATGATTTTAATGTTTTTATATGTATGTGATACACAGCAATAACAATCATCTTGGGAAATTAGTACATACACATATCCATGTTATTTCTTGTGCAATTGAAACTATGTTCAGGAAGTCCTTGCCTATGCCTAGGTGTTCAAGAGTTTTATTTATTTTATCTTTCACAAATTAAGTATTTCCATTTTAATATTCAAGTCTTTAATATATTTTTACTTTATTTTAGTACATGGTGAAAGACACGGGTCTGTGTTCAATCTTCTGCACGTGTATAGCAAGTATTCTGATCATCATTTGTTCAACAAACTATCTTTTCTCCAGCATGAGTTTTTGGCCCTTTTGTCAAAGATCCAATGCCTGCATGTGCTGGAGATTGTTTTTGTATCCTGTATTCTTTTTCACTGATCTATATGTCTGTTTTACTGTCAGTATCATGCTGTTTTTATCATGTAGCTTTATAGTATAACTTGAAATCTGGGATTGTAATCTTGCCTTACTCATATTATCCAGAATTCCTTTTGTTATTCAGAGTATTTTCTGGATCCATGTGAATTTTAGGATTGCTCTTTAGTTCTTTAAAGAATACTGTTGGTGCTTTGACTGTGACTGCATCAAATCTAAATATCGGTTTTGGAAGTCTGCTCATTTTGACAATATTGGTCCAGCCAATTCTGGACCAGGGGAGAACTTTCCATTTTCTGATGTTCTCATCTATCTGTTTTTATCAGAGTACAGTAAAACTTGGTTTGTGAGCATGATTTGTTACAGAAAAATGTTTACAATCTAAACCACTTGTATACCAAAAGGAATTTCCTTATAAGAAACAATGGAAACTCAGATAATTCATTCCATAACTCAAAAATATTTGCATAAAAAATGATGGCAATACTGTAACATGTTACTAAATAGTAAAGAAAATACACAATATAAAGAAAAATGTCATGGTTAGTGAGAGGGAAATATGAAAGAGGAGGGTTAGTTATTATGTAGAATGACTTTTTCTATCACTAATGGAATCACTGCTATCTGCTGGCTCAATGTAATTTCTTTCTTTTGGTGCAACTTTAGTAAGAAACCTGTCTAATGACACATGTTTTTGCCTCCTTTTGAGGATTTTATGGAAATGTGGCATTGCATTGTCTCTAAACAGACTGTTTGCACTGTCATGGCCTTATTTAGGTGATGCTTTTCTACAAAATTTTGCACCATTTCCCACATTTTGTTCATCTCCCTAATCACCTAAAGTGAAGGATTCCTCTGCCTTTTGCTCCACGTACTCTACAGATGAAATTTTCTCCATAGCTTCTTGATGGTCACTCAAAATCCCACAAGAGAGGGAATCATTGACTTAGTTGTGATCATGTGACATTTGGTATCACACTATTCATATTGCAAGACATTTCTTATCAAGTTAAAATTTACTACAAATGTTTGCTTATCTTTCACAACACTTGCAAATCAAGTTACTCACAACCCAATGTTTTATTGTACTATAGTTTTCACTATAGAGATTGTTTGCTTTCTTTTTAGGTTAACTCCTAAGTACTTAACTATTCTGAGAGCTACTCTGAATGGTATCATTTTCCTAATTTCTTAGTAAGTTCATTTTTGGAGTACAGGACCACTATTAATTTTTGTTTGTTGGTTTTGTATCCTGCTATCTCCCTAAATTGATTTATTAGTTCTAGGAATATTTTGGTTCAATTTTGGGGGTCTTCTATGTAAAGGAGAGTGTCATCTATAAATAGAGTTTGATTTCTTTTTTCTCATATATATCCCTTTTATGTCTTTCTCTTGCCTGATTTTTTAATCTAAATTTCCAGTAGTATACTGAACTGAAGTGGTGATAGTGTAATCCTTGACTTGTTACTGATTTTATTTTTATTTTTATTTTTATTTTTATTTTTAATTTATTTTAAAGAGGATAAAACAAGGAAAATAAAACAAAATAAAACCAATCAAAAATAAACCAGCATAAGTGATACAGGACTTCAAAACCTTACAAAACCAATGATAGTTACCATAATGCCTTTTGTTGTCTTCCAGATAGCTGCAGATACTTTTGAACATAGTAAAAATCAAACAGAACAGACTAGAATAGAAACAATAAAACCAAAACAGTGAATGCAATAAAGGACTTCAAAACTAGCCACTAGTAAATTCAAAACGGCTACCATAATATGTCTTGTTATCTTTCAAATAACTGCTCATGCCATCAGATTTAACATAATCAAATAAAGCAAAAGAGAATAAAACCCAACCCAACAAAACAATGAAAATGATATGGTTTCCAGGTGGGGACCACCTCCTGGTGAGGCACCTACTTCTCTTCCCTCTGCAGTCTGCAAATGGCACAGACTCGACTTGTTACTGATTTTAGAGAAAATGTTTTCAGTTTTTACTCACTTATTATGATAACAGGAGTAGGTTGGTCATAAACAGATTTTATCAGATTGAGATGAGGTCTCACGTACCTATTTTCTTCTGAGATTTCATCATAAATGGTGATTGGATTTTGTTAAAGGCTCCTACTGCACCTATTGAGATGATCATGTAGTTTTTGTTTTTGCTTCTATTTATGTGATGTATTACATTTACTGATCTGTGTATGTTGAACCATCCTTGCAAGTAGGGATGAAACCTACTTGACCATGATGTATGAACTTTTAGATGATTTGTTGAATTCTGTTTGCCAGTATTTTTCGAGACTCTTTGCTTCTAAGCTCATGAGTGAGACTGGCCTGTAGTTCTGTTTTCTGTGTTTCATTGAGTCTTTGTCCGGTTTTAGAGTCAAGGTAATCAAGCTTCTGGGAATGAGTTTGACTGTGCTCCTTCCCTTTCAATTTCATTAAAGATTTTGAGAAGTACTGGTATTAGATCCTCTCTGAAGTTTATGTAGAATTCAGTGGTGATTTGATTGGGTCCTGGGTTTTTGTTTTTAATTCATAGGATTTTTTAATTACTGCTTTAATTTCACAGCCTTTTATTGGATTAAGTTTTTACATTTTCTTGGTTCAATTTTGGCAATTCATATATATCTGGAAATCTGGACACATTTCTTCTGGATTCACCAAATTATTGGTTACAGGTTTTTGAGGTAATTACTAGCAACCTTCTGGATTTGGTTGGTATTTATTGTAATTCCAACTTTTTTATTTCTAGTTGCAATGATATGGGTCTTTTCTTTCATTCTTTAGTAAGATTGGTTAAGAGTTTGTCTATTTTGTTTATTGTTTCAATGATCCAGCTCTTCAATTCATTGATATTTTGTATAATGTTTAATCTCAGTTTTATTAATTTTGACTTTGATCTTTATAATTTCCTTCCTAAGCATTGAATTTGTGTTGGTCTTATTTTTCTAGGACCTTTAGATGCATCATTAGGCTAATTCATTGGGTTTGGTCTGCTTTTCTGGTGTGAACATTTATAGATATAAACTCCCCTCTTAGAACCATTTTCATTGTTTCCCACAGGTTATGGCATGTTGTGCTAAATTTATCATTTGATCCTAGAAATGTTCTAATTTTTTCCTTGATATCTATGTGATGCACTGATTATTCAAGAGTGTTATTTAGTGTTTATGTATTTGCATGATTTCTGTAGTTAGCTTTGCCACTGATTTTTAGTTTTATTTTACTAGGATCTGATAATATGCATACAATAATTTTGATTCATATGAATTTACTTACAAACACTTTATGTACTATGTGGTTTATTTTGGAGAAAGTTCCATGTGCTGTTGAAAAGAATATGTATTCTGATTTTGTTGAGCAAGCACAATCTCTAGATATTTAAGTCCACTTGATATCCCTTTTTTTTTTTTTTTTTTTTTTTTTTTTTTTTGGTACCAGGATCAAACTCACGATCTCACATGCTTGCCAGCCAGGTGCCTATGCTGCTGAGCTAAATTCCTGGCTTTAAGTCCATTTGACTGATGTAGAGGAAAGAAACTCCCAACCTGCTAAAGGTTGGGCACAAGTTCGTGTTCTCTAAAACTGAAGAATGAATTTTAGGAACAAGAGAAGTTAAGAGCAGAATACATTTATTGAGAGAAAGAAAGCTTCTATCTGAGAAACAGACAGAAGGGGTCCCATGTGCGTTGCTGAGGACCCTGCCTTTTCTAAGGAATTTTATAAAGTAAAATCCCAACATGAGGCAGGTCCAAGGTGGGGGAAAAAATGGGAACTCACAAGTGGGCATGAAGTGGAAAAGAACTATTGTCAATCAAGAAGATCATGAATATAATTGCTCAGGTAAAATTGATTAAATCAGGGACGAATGGGGAAGCAAGTCATGTAGCAAGTGGGCATGAATATGGAGTACAGGCTCTTCCTGTAGCGGGTTGGGTTAGTTGCTCCTTGTGGCTTCCTCAGGGTGATAGATACCTATTTAGAATATCAGTCCCTGATGTTTATCCTTAGGAAGTATGTGGGTGCATTTGTTTTATCTTTTGTCTTGAGGTCTGGCCCATGGTGGAGGTGTCTGTCTCCCCCATAGTTGCAAGGTTCCTGGTCTTCTGCAATGGGTTCCTTTGAGGGCTCAGCCCTGTCTGACTGCATATAATATTTCTATCTAACTCAGCTGCCTGTAACCCATTTGTTCAAATGTGTGACTCTACTCTGATATTTCTTTCATTTGTTGTGTAGTTTATCTATTATAATAGTGGGTTATCAAAGTTTCCCTCTATAACTATGTTGATGTTTTCCAATCTTGTATGTCCAATAGTGTTTGGTTTATGAAGTTGGGTGCTACTTTGTCTGAAAACAGAATAGTAACTCCTGCTTGTTTTGGGGGTCCTTTTGTATGGAATATTGTTTTCTATCCTTTGATTTTATTCTGTAAATTTCTTCTTGGGTTAAATGTGTTTCTCATATATAGCATACTGTTTTGTTTTGTTCTGTGTTTTTCAATCGACCAGTCTGTATCTTTTAACTGGGGAGTTGAAGCCATTCACATTGAGAGTTACTGCCGAATGATACTGAATTATTTCTGCCATTATATTATTTTCCTTTTTCATTCCATCTGTTTAACTGAACACCCTCTCTAGTATATTCATTTCATTAGACATTTTTGGCATTGTTATCTTCATTGTCTCATCTTAGGATATACTTGAGAATTTTTTGTAGTATAGTTTAGTGGTCATAAGTTTCTTAAGGCTACAGTACTTGTCAATGAAAAGCCTTATTTCCATCAATTTTGAAAGATGGTTTGTTTCTTTTAGGACTTGAAATACTTCCTTCCAAGGTCTCTTGGACTTTAAGATTTGTTTTGAGAAGTCTGCTGTAAATCAAATCGGTGTACTTTTATAAGTGATTCCTTGTTTTTCTCTAATCAGTCCTTGTATTGAAAATCAATGACAAAAAACCCCACAAAAACTCCAAAAGTACATGGAAATTAAAAAAAAACCTTACTGAACAACAAATCAGTCACAGGTGAAATTAAACAAGAAATTAAATATCATCTACAATTAATTGATAATGCTGATACAACATACCAGAACTTATGGGACACAGTGAAAGCAGTCATAAGAGGGAAATTTAGAGCAGTGAATACTCACATTAGGAAGACAAAATTAGCTCATATAAACAATCTAATGTTGAATCTCGAACTTCTAGAAAAAGAAGAAGTCAAGCCCAAAGCTTGTACCAGGGAAGAAACTGTAAGGGTCAGAGGAGAAATTAATGAAATTGAAACTAACAAAGCAATACATAGAAGAAATGAATCAAAGGGTTGGTTCTTTGAAAGATTAAACAAAATTTATAAACTCTTAGGTAACCTTATTGGAAAAGAAGGAAAGAAAAGACTGAAATTCATGCAATTAGGAACGAAAAGGGTGAAATGACAACCAATCCAGCAGAAATTCAGAAGATCATCAATACCAACTTTACCAAAGTTGAATCAAGAAGATGTAAAAAATTCTAAATAACTAAGTTGATTTTGGTTGATGAAATTGAAAGTGTGATAAGAAAAAACCCCTGCAGGCCCTCAGTGCCCAGGGTCTGGTGACTTGTATCTAGCACTCCACAGCAGAAAGGAGGCTCATGGAGGGGCCTGGATGTGCATGACGAAGCGGGAGCCTGGCAGAGCTTCACACACACTGTTGGATTCCCATCTCACTTCTCTCCTGGGATGATGAGGACATGAAACCCTCACGGACCAGAAGTACTCTCCAGGGAGCACTCCTTCCCTCGCCCTGTACTCTGCATTTCCCAGTGAGCTAGATAGCCAGGAGGTCAAAGCAGACACAGTACACAGTCACATGTTTGTGACTCTACTGGTTCAGGGTGTAGATGCTGGCAGTCCCCTATCTCCTTGGAGTTCATGAATGAATACACAGCCTAGAAAAATGAGTCCAGGCACCCTGGACCTTCAGCCTCCATGTGCAGTTTGGAGCCTCAACAATGCACATCCGCATGGTGAGCACTGCTCCTTCCGCCCTCTCCCTGGCCTGTGTGCTGGCAATGATTGCATGGTCTCCCTTGTACCCATATGGGGCTTGCTCTCTCCTACATCCTCAACTTGCATAAATCACAGATGCCCTGCCACAATCAAGAAGCTCCTCCTATGCCACCTCTTCCTGTCTTGGCAGAACTGGGCTCAAGTAAACAGAACACCTGCCAACCCTCCTGAGGCTCTAATCCTCTGCAAGGATAAACTTGGGGCAGAAACTGAACCCTTGGTCCATGCTGCCCTTGATGTGAGTAAGCTAAGGCTCTAAGACCACTTACAAGGAGTCATCTGGAAAATGTTCACCCTGAGCAGAAATAAAAATCAGAAGGCTGTATAAGGCCACTGTTCAGATGGAGAGGCCAAAGGAGCTTGAGTGCTGCCTCGGGCATCTAGAAATAGTGACAATAAGTAAGAGAAAGCAATAATGGGAAGAGCGATAGGCAGTATTACACTATGCCTACCTTTTTCCCCAAGCAATCTTGTGAAGATGCAACCTACCAAATGGAGAAAGAATGTGTATCTACTCCTCAGACAGAACTAATACCTAGAATATATAAAGAACTAAAAAAAAAAGAGACCCCCCCCATAAAAGACGCAATAAAAATAGAAATTTAAATGAACAGAAAAGATATACAAATGGGTAATAGATACATGTTTAGCTTCTTTGCCCATTAGGGATATGCAAATCAAAACAGCACTGAGATTCCACATTACTCCAGAGAGAAGAGCTATCACAAAGAATTAAAAAAATACCAAATGCTTACAGTTGTTGGGAAATCAAAACCCTTCCACTTGTTGGTAAGAATGTAAACTATTACAACCACTAGGAAGTCAATATGGAGATTCCTCAAAAAATTAAAAATAGAAATTCCATTTGACCCAGTTATACATCTTCTGGGCATCTCTTCTTGGATTAGCTGTACTTAAGACAGATTTTGGAATCATAAGTGGAATCATTGTTGTGACTATGTCTGTATGGTTCAGAAACCTTTGGAAGTTGGTCATTAGACAATTTGGAAAAGTTGGAGAATTGCACTGCACAAGCCCTAGAATGTTGTGAACAGTGGTTGATGCATGAAACTAGTCAGAGCTCAGAGGAAAAGAATGATGATAGAAATCAAGACAACAAAGACTTAGGAAACTTCAGTTGGGAAGGACTCCACTGGTAATTGAGCTAGAGGTCATATGTGCTATTTGTGGTTAATAACTACTTCTAGCTTTTCTGGAGTGATAGCTGGAATCTTGAGTACTCTGAGGGCTCTTAATCCAACTTTTGATTCTCATGCCTCAGTTTTGCAGTCATTAGATACTGTGTCATTTATGAACCAGTAAATTCCTTGAAAGAAAAGGTATTATAAAATCTCCAGCTCACTCTAAAAACCTTCCATGTAGCTCCTCTTCTCAGCTCACGCACATTGTAGCATCTTTGTAATACTTCAAAAAGTTTGCTTGCATTTTATGTAACTTAATTTTTCTAACTGTGAAAGCTGTTCTGATACTAACTAGTCTAAAACAGCTAGAAATTCATTTTAATTTGATTTTCATTTTCAACTTCATAATAGATTGATAAAAGCCCAAGCTATCAAATAAGTTATACTCAAATATGCATTACTTTTAACTGTGTTCCCCTTATGTTTCCTTTCTACACCATATATAACAATATTTATTTATTTATCTATTTATTTATTTTGGTACCCGGGATTAAATTCACAACCTCGTGTCTACCAGGCAGGCACTTACACCACTGAGCTAAATCCCTGGCCCTATTTTTTGAGAACTATGCAGTTCAAGTTGACCTTGAACTCACTCTGTAGCCCAGGCTGATTTTGAATTTTCAACAATCCTCCTGCCTCAGCCTCCTGAGTGCTGGGATTAAAGGCATGAGCCACCATGCCTGGCTACTATAAAAATATTTATTAGTTTTTGTTAGTCTTCTATTGTTTGATTTTCTAAATATAAACACGTGTAAAATTTTCTTTTCTGGAGTTAGGATTATAACATAGTGTTAAAGTGCTTGCTTAACATGCACAAGTTTCTGGATTCAATTACAAACTTCACCAAAGTTTTTTTCCTTTCTTACATAAGAATAGTATACTGTGTACACTGCTTTTATGTTGCATGAACATTATGTCCTTTTCTTTAAAAGCCTAAGGATTGAATTCAGGTGTACTCTAACACTGAATTATATTCCTACCACATTTTATTATTTTTACAAATTTAGAAACAAGAGCTCTATTAAGTTGCCCAGGGAAGAGTCAAACTTGAAATTCTATAGCCTCAGCCTCCCTGACTTGAAATTTCAGGTCTACACCACCACACTCAACTTCAATATTATATTCTTAGAATCACTCTGACATAAAAGATACAAATATTTAATTTTCATTTGACAGATGCGTAGTGCTCCCTTGGGTGGACACAGTGTCGTAGTTCATTCAACAAGTATAAAGAGAGTTTAGATGTTTGTTATTACTGAAAACTTTAGACAGGTACAGAACTCTGGGAGGAAACATAATAAGCTTCCATATATTCATCATCTACTTCTAGCATTTATCAGTTCATGACTAATAGTATTTCATTTATATTGCCCCTTCATTTTCCACCCTCCATTGACCATTATATTATATAGAAATAATATATTTCCAGGTTGGGGAGTTAGCTCAGTGGCTCAAAGCACTTGCTTGGTAAACATGAGATTGTGAGTTCAATTCCCAGTACCCCCCCCAAATATATCTATAATTCCATGAGTGAATACTTTAGTGCATTCCTCTGAACAATAAGAAAAGAAAATAATAAAGAATTGGGAACATGGCTCAGTGGTAGTGCATTTTCCTCAGATACGTGAGGTCCAGGATTTGATCCCCAGTACAAGATAAAAGTTGGATGAACATTTAAAAAAAATATCTTCTTTTATTTAAAAGAGAAAAAAAAAATAAAAATGAAAACAACAATAAAACAGAGTTTCAAACAGGCTAATAGGAAAGTAACAATAATTAATTGCATATTATTGTCTTCATAATGGTTATTCAGTGTACAAGATATACGCACAAAATATTGTCCAAGCAATATTAGCACAAACCTTTCTTTTCAATGAACTAAGGGAAACTAGTTGTATGACTATTTTAACTATCTTGTATATATATGTATTTTTTTTTCCTTTTCCTTTACTCTCCTTCTCCTTTCCCCTTTCACAGTTTTTTTTTTTTTTTGAGGGGGGTTCTCTTTGAGGCAGGGTTTTGCTATGCAGTTCAGGCGGGACTTGATCTCACTTTGTATCCCAGGCTGGCCTCAAACCCATAGCTATCCTCCTGCCTCAGCCTCCCATGTGCTGGGATTATAGGCATGCACCACCATGCCCAGCAGTTTCTGTTTTCTTTTGAATAGTTTCTTCCCAATTCACAGTATCTATTGTGCATTTTGAATTTATTTACTTGTTAATTTTCTCACACTAATGAGACAATACAGTATTTGCACATGCAAGTTTGATTTATTTATTTCATTTATGAATATGGTCTCAAGTTGCATCCATTTATCTATAAAAGTCTCAAGTCTATCCTTCTTCGTGGCTGAGTAGTACCCCATTATATAAAAATACCATTTTTTTAAATCCATTCCTTGGTTGATGGGAATTTGGGTTGTTTCCAAGATTTGGCTATTACAAATTGTGCTTCTATCAACATGGGTGCACATATATCACTGTGGTATGATGTTTTCAGTTCTACTGGGAAGATACCCAGATGGGGAATAGCTGAGTTTAATGGGACCCCTAATCCTAGTTTTTTGAGGAATCACCACACTGATTTCCACAGTGGTTTTACCAGTCTATGCTCCCACCAGCAGTGGGAAGGGTTCCTTTTTCCCCACAGCCCTGCCAGCATTTGTTACTGATTTCTTGATGATAGTCATTCTTTCTGGGGCGAGATGGAATCTCAGTGTTGTTTTAATTTGTATCTCTTGAATGAGCAATGTTGTTGAACATTTTTTCATATATTCATTTGCCATTTTTATTTCTTCATCTGAGAAGTACGTGTTCATCTTAGACGTCCATTTTTGGATTGCGTTTTAGAATTTTGGGGGCCTAATATTTTTCAATTCTTTATATATTCTAGATAGAAGTCCTTTGTCTGAGGGACAACTGGCTATAGTTTTTCTCACTCTGTGGGTTGTCTTTTCACTCTGTTGGTGATTTCAACTGCTATACAAAAACTTTTTAATAAGGTGAGATCCCATGTGTTCATTCTTTGTAATATTTCCCCTGCTGTCTGGGTTAAAAGGCATTTCTAACAGAGAAACATTAAATCTCATGAGCATATATGTGACTCTATTTTTATTTGGTGCTAAAAATCTGGAAAAAATATTTAAATACTCTTAGCCACTTAGGAAATTATTAATGTATTAGACTTGTACACTATATTAAAACAGTTTATACAGATAGTGTTTTTTAAATTAGAGAAAGTGTAAGTTCAGATATCTTAATAAATTTTTTGAGAAACAGAAATTTAAAAGAGTATCTCCATAGCCTTTAAAATCTTAAAAGATAAACAAGAAAACCGCTATTCACAGACTCTTTTTTTTTTTTTCTCTACCTTGTCTTCAAAACCTAAGTTAAACTTGATTTATGCTGGGTCAAAAGGACAAATAATGAAACTGGATATAAGATTCATGCTTTGATTTCCAACAAGACTGAACTTTAGCGCATATAAATGAGCCTTACCACTTGCTATGGCTTGTATATAGATATACCCCCAAAGCCTTATGCGGTCATAGGTGGCTGGATCTATGGTCTGTGATACTGGGACTAAGGATGTGATGCTGAGACCCTGGGTGTGAGTGTTACCCACCCTTAGAGTGAGCAGCATGGGTAAAAGACAGAAAGAGGGGTGCTACCGTCACTTGCTGCCGCTTCGGCTTCTCACATGTCACTGTTTGTCCACTGCCGCCTCCTACCTGCTCTGCAACACTCCTGTGCCAGACCACCTGGCCCTGGAGCCAGTCGGTTATGGACCAAAACCTCTACCAATTGTAAACCAAAATAAACTTTCCCACCTCTAACTTTGGGTGTTGGGTATTTTGCCTCAGCAATGAAAAAAGCAACTAAGACACCACTCGAGGTGGCCAGAAAGCGCTTTAATCTGCATGAGGTGTCTTGAAAAGATGAGAAAGAAAGAATTGACATGTCACCTTTTATAGCAGTGGTTGTACAAAAATAAGGATAGCCTGGATGTGCAGTTGAGTAGTCAAATGCTTACTTAGCATACAGACAGCTCAGGGGTGATCTTCAGTACTGAAAATTAATTAACTAGTCACTTAATTAATTAATAGATAGATCACCAAGTGTAGCAGCACACACCTGTTATCTCACTTGCTTAAGTGACTGAGGCAAGAATATTGCAAGTCCAAGGTAAACCTTGGCAACTTAGCAAGATTTCTCAAAATTAAAATATAAACTTATAAGAGGGTTGGGGATAGAGCTCAGGGGTAGAGAAGCACTTGTCTAATATGTGTGAGACCCTCAGTTCAATCCCCAATAAAACATACATGCTTACACACAACCGCACACACACAAATGAAAATATTTCATTGTGCACGCTCATGTTTAGGATGTTGTGTATGATAAGTGATATTAGAGGAGCTGTCACAAGATCATAGTGTACATGCTAACAAGATAAGACAATAAAACTGCGGGACTCACGGAAGGCTGAGGTCACTGTGGGTTGAATTAATTTTATTTTGCAGAACATTTGGAGATGATTGGCTTAAGCTGGATCTTGGTCAATGGGTTAAAAGTAAAGAGGATGCTGGGGATTTAGTTCAGTGGCCTAAGCACCTGCCTGGCAGGCACAAGGTTGTGAGTTGAATCCCTGATACCAAAAAGAAAACAAAAAACAAAACAAAACAAAAAAACTGTGAAGAGGAACAGAGAAAGCAGACAGAGTAAATTCTAATAGGACAAAGCTCAAGAAAAGATGTGGATATGGAAAAACATCAGGTGCAAAAGATAAATCAAAGATGAGAGCTGAATGAAAACTGATAGATGAGAACATCCATCAGGGTCAGGTCCTCAAAAACTCGTGTGTTCCCTAGAAGTTGTGGTGCATGCCTGTCATCCTAGCTATTCAGGAAACTGAGGCACTAGGATCAAAAGCTCAAGGCTAACCTGGGAAACGTATCAAACCCCTATCTAAAAGTTTAAAAATATGCAGGGCCAGATGTAGTTCAACATCCCTAGAATAGCAGGCATAATATCTACAAATCACAGGAGAATTCACAACAAATCGTGAAGAACACTTTCCACCATGTCTGAAGGTGTTTGGGGCGGCAGTCTTCCCCCATCCTTCACCCACCATCTGACTCTTGTAAATGTGGGTGCTATTATTTCTCTCCCACTAGTTTATAAATTCCTCAGAGCCAGGACAGTGGTCAGCACCCACCTTAGACTGAAGTACAACCTCACAGACGATTCTCTGCATATCACAAACAACCAGTAGATGTAGACTTACTTCATGAGGCCAGGAAACTGACAGGTATGGATTGCAGGGAGGGCCCAAGGGGCAGCCACATACAGAGTCCCACAAGGACCCTAATGATCCCAAGGAAAGTGCTAACATGTAGGAGTAGGAGCAGGGTAAAGCCTCATCAAATTCTTGTCTTTCTGTCCTCTGACTGGCTTTGTGGGCCACCTCTTACCCAGTGTTTTCAGTCTGTCTCCACTGGCCCCAATCTTGGTCCTGTGCCAAAGCTCCCGCATGAGTTCTCTTTAATTGTAAGCTTGGGAGCTCCTGTTCCAGGGCTGGAGTGTGTGGGCTCCCCTTGGGAGTTGTCAACCTTGCTTTCCTCCTTCAGTGTCCACGCTAAGTATCTGCATGGACACTGAGGAGCCCTACATACAGGTGAGAGGCAGGCGTGCTATGAAAGGTGAGCAGGCAGAATGGGTGCCCAGATGCTGGCTTTCACCCCATTAATCCCCACCATCTCCTTGCTCAGGTCTCCTTTTGGCCTCACCATCCTCTTCTCAACTGATACATAATAATTGTAGATGTGCATGGGGTATATTGTGATGTTTTCTTATGCATGTACAATATGTCATGACCAGGTCAAAATAACTGGCACACCTATGACATCAAACATCCATGATTTTTTCGACTTTCCTCTCCCTGTGAGAAAAGGCTGTTATCTGTCAGAAGAGGCTGTTGTGAGAGAGTTCCCAGGGAAACCAAGGGTGACACGGACATCTACTATCTGGCAGAGGGATTTGATGGAGGCTACAGAATGAGACCTTATCTGGAGGTCAGCTGTTTCCTGTCCCTTCTCGTTTAGTAAGTACAAACACAAGAACAATGGAGTTACTTCGCTACTAGAAACTCCTCCGCAGGGTATCTCTGTTGAATTTGACTTCCTGCAAGGGCCTCACCCAAAGGTGACTGTCATTTTCCTGTCACTTCTCCTTCGTTTGTTCTTCCTTGCAGCTCTTAATACTGGTTGTTGATTTGTTCCCCCTTTTGTTTATGTACAGCATATCCTCTATCTTTAACTTCATTGCTATGAGGTAAAGTAGAATAATGAATGTGAGGACTGTAGGGCATAGAAGTTAAAATGCTAGTTCACCAAGTATGTCCTGCCCATCACTAGAACAAAGCAAGGATCCTTGCTTCTTCTCAGCAGATTAAAAATAGATTGATGAACTCAAAGTAGTTGACTTCTAGTTATCTAGCTTCCCTGCAAATCCCTATCCTGTATGACGGGATTACTTGTTAAAATATCTCAGAATCCACTTTATCCCAGTCGCTAAGGTTTGAGATTGGAAACACGTGATAGATTTAGGCAGCCCCCGCTGAGCTCCCAGCCCCTTGAATGCGGGCACCAAAAGTGATGCAATGTCACTTCCAACTCTAGGCGATAAAAGACTTCCCCTTCTGCTTAGGGTTCTTTGTTTTCCACTCGGTGGTGAATCAGATTCCACAGTGTGAGGAGGGCCACAGCCTTCCACAGCCACATCAGTGACCTCGAAGGACAGTTCCTATCATGTTTTTGGAGGACCCGCCATGGCCAACATCTGGACAGTAACCCATGGGAGGCCTTACGTCAGAGGTTTTCTTCTAAGCTGCACCGGAATTCCTGACCC
Source organism: Dasyprocta punctata (assembly GCA_004363535.1). Classification (NCBI taxonomy): domain Eukaryota; kingdom Metazoa; phylum Chordata; class Mammalia; order Rodentia; family Dasyproctidae; genus Dasyprocta; species Dasyprocta punctata. Next base: position 66,862 of record RJWM01006113.1, on the reverse strand, counting down.
ACAGAAACTGTGAGATAGTAAGTATTCATTGTTGTATTTTAAGCTGCTAACTTTTGCAACAATTTGTTGCATAACAACATATAGCTTATACAAACTTACAGGAAAAATTCTACATCGTGCTAGTTGGTAAAATGCAGAAATACCTGATACCACAGCCCTGGGGAGATGAAGAGATGAGGAAACTGGATGGGTGAGGAAAATAGAACAGGAAGAGGCCTGTGAAAAACTTGGAGGTATGAGTCCAAACATTTCTTCTCTCTCTCTTTGTTTTTGAATTTTTATTATTTTAATTTATTTTTACTAGTGTATGTTTATGATACATAGTAATTACATTAATCTTTGAGAATTGGTACATATACATATTGCATCTAAATCTAATCTACTTTACTTCTAATTTACTTCTATTTCCTCTTCTCTCCCTCTCACCTCCTGCCATCTCCAGATGTCTCTCATTCTCCATGAAGTAGTCTACATCCCAGTTTCCTGTTGTCTATCTTGTATTTTCCTCTTTAGATTATTTCTATTTTGGGTTTCTCTTAAGAGAAACCATGTGATATTTAACCTTCTGTGTCTGATTTATTCCACTTGGCATTATGGTCTCAAGGTGCATCCATTTCCCTACAAATGACTCAATTTTTCCTCCTCATTTTAGAGTAATACTCTAAAATGCTTGTGAGACCAGTGAAAAAAGAGTTGTGGTCGGAGTATGTTGATGTTTTCCACCCAGTTGTTTAAAAATATTTATTCTTGTATTTGCCTTGAGTTCTGATATTTCAACTATGATCAAGGGAGACTGGCACTTTAAAATATGCAGATTTATATTCCGATTTGGCTTAAACCTGTGTAAAATTGCATTTTGTCTCTGGCTTCCTTCCACAAAAAGGTGTTTAGAACAAGTTCTTGACCAAACATTAAGCGAAATTCTTCATTGACAAGCCTCACATAAATCAATTAGCACTTTGATAAGACAATGAGTAAATGATTAACAGAAGCAAGTGGGAAGACGGGCATTGTGATGCACATCTATCATCATAGCAGTTAGGGAGACTTAGGCAGGAGGGTCACTTGAGCTAATGAATTCAATGCCAGCCTGGACAATACTGTACAGTAAGACCTTCTCTTCTAAAAGAGTAGAAAGTATCAGTCAGAAGGATTTAAAAAGGATGCTTTTTAGTTTATACTAAACATTGCTACTAAACATAGCATACTTACAGTGGTCTCTAAGCCACTTCTACTATGGAGCTGATTGTGAGATTAAAAAAATAAGCTTGAGTCACTTATAGAAAAAAATGGATGCATCTTGAGACCATGATGTTCAGTGAAAGAATTCAGACATAGAAGCTTAAATATCGCATGATTTGTCTTGTATGAGAAACCTGAATTATAACCCGAATTATGCAAGAGCAAAATGAAAGATATAGAATAGGAAATAAGGAGATAGATCTTCTCAAATGGGAAGGTTATCAAGAGATGGAGGAGAGAAGGGAAAGAAAAGAGAGAATCAGTTGTGTTATGTCTTGTACCAACTCCACACAAAGAAAAGAAACATATAATAGTAAAAATAAACAAATAAAATAAAATAAATAAAGTCTCAGTGTAAGTGAGTACTTCATTGTTCTAGAAGATTGGAGTACAAGTCATTGTTTATTTCCATTAGCCCTGCTTTCTGTAATCCCAATGAGTTGGATCGTGACATCATCTGGTTAGATCTAGTCATTTCTCACTTGGGGCACTAAAAGAACATTTCCTTTATCTGCATTATAACAGAGAGGTTACCATGATAAACTCTCAAAATATAAATATATACAGACTAACAAGCAACTCATGCATCATTCCTTTGCTTTTTGGAGCATACATAAATGATCTCTTTGGGATGAAGTAGTTCAAACCCTGTTACAGATAATTTACCAAATCCTTATGATCCCAGATAAAAGACGGTATTGCTGAGTAGGCACCAGATACTTATACTTCCAGCACTCAGGAGACTGAGGATAGAAAATGAAAAGTCCAAGCCCAGGCTGAACAATTTAGTGATTTTGTGAGACCCTGATTCAAAAGTAACAAGTTAAAAAAAAAAAACAAAAACATAGAGCTAGGAAAGTAGCTCAGTGTAAAGGCCCTGCATTCAATCTAATTTTAAAAAGTGTATTAAAGCCAAGAGTTTGCCTGCTGAATGGGATTGTCAAAAGTTCCAATGACACAAGAAAAAACATTACTTCTTCTCTTCTGGTGATGATACAAACCAATACAGATATACGGTCCAATTTTATGAGTTGAGGGGGCTCCTATAACTATGTTATGGAAATATGGAGGTATGTCCCCATTATGTCCCGGTATTTAACACTGTTGAGGTTTGAAAAGTTACAAACAAAACAGCTGACATAAAATATAGAACACAGAGTTCAGTTTTTTTTTTTAAATGTCAAAAACAGGGGCTGGGAATATTACTAAATGGTAAAATGCTTGCTTGGCATGACCGGTGCTTTCGGTTTAATCCCTAGAACTGAAAAAAAAAAAAAGTCAGCCTATTCAACATGTTTTTGTCCATTTTCTTTAGGTGACCAGGAACTGATATGGATGTATGGTTGAACCAATCATCCACGGATGATTTTGTCCTTTTGGGTATTTTTTCCCACGGTCCAACTGATCTTGTTCTTTTCTCTGTGGTCATGATAGTCTTCACAGCAGCCCTCTGTGGGAATGTTCTTCTCATCTTCCTTATTTACATTGATCTACGACTTCATACTCCCATGTACTTCTTCCTTAGTCAGCTCTCCCTCATGGACCTAATGTTGGTCTGTACCAATGTGCCAAAGATGGCAGTCAACTTCCTGTCTGGCAGGAAGTCCATCTCGTTTGTGGGTTGTGGTATGCAAATTGGCCTTTTTGTCTGTCTTGTGGGGTCCGAGGGGCTCTTGCTCGGACTCATGGCTTACGATCGATATGTAGCCATCAGCCATCCGCTTCACTATCCTATCCTCATGAATCAGAAGGTCTGCCTCTGGATTGTTGGGAGCTCCTGGGCTTTTGGGGTACTCGATGGCTTGATTCAGATGGTGATAGTAATGAACTTCCCTTACTGTGACTTGAGAGAGGTGGATCACTTCTTCTGTGAGATGCTATCCTTGCTGAAACTGGCCTGTGTAGATACATCCCTTTTTGAGACTGTGATATTTGTTTGCTGTGTTTTCATGCTACTCTTTCCCTTCTCCATCATTGTGGCCTCTTATGGTCGAATTCTGGGGACTGTACTCCGTATGCGCTCTGCTCAGACCCAAAAGAAGGCTCTGGCCACGTGCTCCTCTCACCTGACTGCTGTCTCTTTCTTCTATGGGGCAGCCATGTTCATCTACCTGAGACCAAGGCCCTATCGAATCCCTAGCCAGGACAAGGTGGTCTCTGTCTTCTACACAGTCCTTACTCCTACGCTCAATCCCCTCATTTATAGCTTGAGGAACAGAGAAGTGATGGGTGCACTGAGGAAGGGATTGAACCACTGCAGAGCCTGCAGCCGGCAATGAACTCCAGGGCTACTGCAGTCTGGCCTCAAACTCCTGGGTTCAAGTGGTCTTCCTGCTTCAGCCTCCAGAATAACTGACATAAGCTGTATCCCCTGGGTACTATAATTGCGTAAATATTTCACTGTTTTTAGGATTTAATTTTATCGATAATGAGAATCATGGCACCTGTAGGCTGGGGAAGTTCTTTAATACCTTAAATCAATCTCTTTCTCCTTCCCTCTGTCTGTCTGTCTGTCTCTCTCTCTCTGTCTCTCTGTCTCTCTCTGTCTCTGTCTCTTTCTGTCTCTCAAAAATGTTTTCTTTTCCCTCAATCTGATGCAGACTGATTATTTTATAAAATACATTAAAGGAGAATGGAGGTATTTGTAAACTTAAGTATGTGCAGAAATAAGAAACTTAAGTATGTGCAGAAATATCACTTATTATGTAAAATTAGAATTACTTGCCTTAACAGATGGGTCTCTGAGCAGAACTTGTTGACTCTTCTTACTAATGTAGATCATTTATTCAAAGTGTATCATTTGCCAGGCACTATGTTATGTGCTTCATTTATCTATGTAGATATAACTTGTTTTTCACTTATTTAATGTCTCACACTAATATAGACTCTCACTAGTGTCTTGGTGAGAAGATTCCAGGTAGTACAAAATCAATCTATGAAATTCTCCTTGGTGAATTCCTACCCTTATGCCACGAATCTGGAAACTATATAAAGACCACTTTAAGCCAGGCATAGTGATACACACCTGCAATCCCAGCATTCTGAGGCTGAGGCAGAAGGACTGCAAATTTAAATCCAGCCTGGGAAACTTAGCAAGACCCTGGCTCAAAATAAAAAACAAAAATGACTGAGACGTAGGTCAGTATGAAGGCCCTGCATTTAATTCTTAGTAGAGGGGGAAAAAAGACTACTTTAAAGAATAGAAAAGCAAAGTCCTTTAGATTTATGAGGAACAGTGTAAAGACTTGTTTGTATATTCAGTGTCTGGCACACTGGAAATACACATGAGAGCTGAGTAAACATACAATACTCTAGCAAAATTCACCACTCTTTTATCACCTCAGATTTTGTTTGTTGATGGGTTTGCATTCTTTCTTCTGATCTGGTCTAGCTATCTTGTCCAGGCTGGCCTCAAGCTTCTGGGCTCACGTGATCTCCCTGCCTCAGATTCCAGAATAAGTTGTATCTTCTCAGGTATTAAGACTGGAACATAAAACTGGGCATGGTAGTACAGGCCTGTAGTCCCAACACTCTGGGAAGCAGAAGCGGGAAGATTGTAAGTTCTATCCCAGCCTTGGCAATTTACTGAATTAATGAGACTCTGCCTCAAAATTTAAAAATAAAAAAGATCTGGGGATGTAGCTCAGTGCAAAAAGCCCCAGGTTAATTTCTAGTACCAAAAGAAGAAGAAAGAAAAGAAAATACTGAAACATAGAACAGAATTTATTCTTTTATTTGGAAAGTTATTTTCAAATATTTGTATTCAACCCATTTATATGGTTTGTACGTAATCTGTTAAACTTAGATGCAGTCCTTATGCATAATTCTATTACAACTACCTTTTCTTGGAAAAAAATTATCTCCATTGAAAGCCTAGAGAAAAGGAAGGGGAGGGTTAGGTCGTAGGAATTCAACTAAGCCACAGGGAGGTGTCCGCTCAGTTTTAGGATTTGAGATCTACCATGAAATATTGGGCTGTAGCTAAGTGATAGGGTACAAGCTTAACATGCAAGAGGCCCTGGATTCAGTCTCCAGCACTGAAAGAAAAGAAAGAAAAAAAGAAAACAAAAACAAAAAGAAAGAAAAAGAAAGAATGAAAGAGTCTTACAATAGGCAATGATTTTAGATAGTTATCTTGATTTAATTTGCACAATAAACAGTCCATAGTGCATACCATTACTAACTTAGGGTTACTACTAGGACTGAGGAAATCAGCTATTTAAGTACCCAGCAAACAAAGGCTTACTTTCCTTTACCTTAATTAGTCTAGTGATTGGGCATTCTTGTTTATTTCTTTCTTTGTGTCTTTAACTCATTTCTTGAAAAAAGACCCTAGGAATCAAACACAGGACCTGGTATATGCTAGGAAACTGCTCTATCACTGAAATCACCCACAGCCCAAAGTCAAAGTTTCAGTCAACAAATATCTACAAAGCACTTGCTACTGCTCAGAAATGTAATAAGTTCCAGAGCACAAAAGACTTCCTTTATGTCCAGGCCCATAATTCAATTACCTAACTAGTAATCCTTAGGAAATAAGACTTGTGTAAATTTCATAACTAGTCTTAGTGTGTACAATTAAAAACTTAGAAATTTTGTAAAGTATGACAGAGAAATATGTATCAATGCATAGGAAATAGAAGAAATAAAAATCTTGCCAGGACGTCCAGAAGTTTGTGATACTTGTTTCATCTTTGTACATGCTTGAAATTTTCTGTAATAAGCAGCTTAAATTCTGAAAGGTCACTGCTGTTAACCAACTACTTCACCATATCTTTTTCTAATTCAACTCACTGGGGGATTTTTGTACATGCATGTGGCAAATCCCTGTTGTAATCACGTCGATCTAAGTCAAATTATAACTAATGCTTTTAAATTGCTTTACACCTAAGGTTGCAGAGACTGTGTATGTGTTTGTGTAATTTAGTAAAGCTAAAGTGAAATCTGCATAAGAGTAAGGATTGAGTCTGTCATACTCATATAATATCCCATAATCTGGCCTTCCAAGAAAAATATCTGCCACAGTAAAGAGTAAAGATCAAAAATTAATCTTTCCAACACAGAAAAACAAATAGCCACAGGAGGGCAGCAGAGAGCCAAGTGCCCAACCAGGCCAGATAATAAAGTGTGGGATCTGGTTTGGGTTTAAGAGATAAGATACACACTGAAATGGAGATTTTGTTAAACATCACATATTTTGTCTAATATGAGAGCTCAAAAGTATAAAAATTTAAAGACAAAAATAAAAGATACTTGTTAAGAAACTGAGAGGCAGACACCAGAGAGACAAGAAAAGGATCAAGAAAAGGGAAAGGGAAGGTGTGGGATGGGGGCAATAAAAATAAGCATGATGTGATATATAACTGTATCAGTGCCCCGAGCTGAACGTTATCATTGTATATCACAAACAGATATCAATAAACATCTCTCATAAATAAAATGTAGGTATGGAAATCCATGCATGTGCAGCTGGCGGGTAAGCGGGTAATGAGGGATGAAAATGATTAAAGTGTGTTATGTTGAATGTATGAATCTGCCCAAATGGAGCCCATTAATCTCTGTAATCAACATGCACTAATTAAAAAACAAATGTGAAACAAACAAACAAACGGAAATGGAGTTTGATTTCATTCTGGTTTGACTTTTTTTTTTCCCTTTTGCAGCACCAGGGGTTGAACTCACAACCTAACACCTGCCAGACAGGCGCTTAAGCCACTGAGCCAAACTCTCAGCCCTAGTTTTTTGAGGCAGGGTCGCACTATGTAGCTCAGGCCAGCATTGTACTCGTGTTGTAGCCCAAGTTGGCCTCGAACTCACAACGCTCCTCCTACCTCAGCCTCCCGAGTGCTGGGATTAAAGGCGTGTGCCACCACACCCGGCTTGGTTTGACTTTCTTAACCTGAAATTGAAATGTGACCTTTTGTTATCTCTGAAATACACAGGGGCAATTTTCATAGACATTGGGAGTAAAGCCTATCAGTGAAACACAGGTCCAGCACACAGAAAATCTGTGTTTCAGTTGTGCTTTGTTTTGTCTTGTTTGTTTCGATGCCGGGGATTGAGCCCAGGGCCCTGTGCATACAAAATGTGTGTTCTGTCACTGACTACACACCCAGCTCTGTTTGTTTTTATAGATGCATATATTCCTTGACTTATGATGGGCTTATATCCTAATAAACCATTGTAAACTGAAAACATACTAAGTTGAAAATGCATTTACAGCTGGGTTGGTGGTGCACATCTATAATTCTTGTATTCTAGGAGGCTGAGGCAGAAGAATGACAAGCTTAAGACAATACTGGGCAACTTAAGGACTTAGCAAGATTCTGTCTCAATGTAAAAAATAAAAAATAACTGGTGACATAGCTCAGTATGAAGGTCCTGGATTCAATCCCCATTACCACATAAGAAAAAAGAAAATATATTTAATGTACTTAACCTATGTAACACCATAGCTCAGCCCATCTTAAACATGCTAACCTACATTATCCTACAGTTGAGCAAAAGTATCTAATTCAAAGCCTCATTTGTAATAAAGTGCTTCAGACCGCATGTAAAAATGCCGGCGACAGTACAAACAACTATGTACCCTCACAGTCAACCCAGAGACGTGACTACCAGCATCTTGAAAGAATCATACTATGCATTAGTAGCTTCGGAAAGGATCAAAATTCAGGTTTTAAGTACTATTTCTACAGAATGGATATCACCTTTGTACCATCATGAAGTTAATTTTAAAAAACACTAATCGAACCTTCACAAACCTGAAACTGTCTGCCAATATCAAAAGTACAATATCTGTGAAACTGGCATTTTGGAAGGTAGTGGGAAACAAATGTAGGCAGATAGGATGAAACACAATTGTGGGGACCAAGCACTTTGGAAGGCTGAACCAGGGGGACTGCAAGTTAGAGCCCAACCTGGCCAATTTACCAACTTAGTGATATCCTACCACAAAATCAAAAAGGACAAGTTTAAATAATGCACGGTGTCTCTCACATGAGAACCCTAATATATGAAAAGTGCAAAATAAGAAATAGTAGGAAACAGCAAGATGGATTTTTTTTATAGGAAGGAAACTGAAAGACAGAAGGAGATGGAAGGAAGGGAAAGAAAGGAGATTAAAAAGGGGGAGGGGCAAGGGGGACTGTGCAGGGCTGTACACACACATCTAGCAAGTTCTTCCCAAGAATGTGATCATCATGTACTACAAACATATATTTGAAATGGTCAAAGAGATGCAGGGAGGGAGAGAGAGGAGAGGGCATTAAAAAAAAAAAAGAACTGAGATATGTCATGTGTATATACCAACTCCCCAAGATAAATGTAATTAGAAGTACTACAAACATGGGCCAATAAAAATAAAATTAAAAAGATAAATTTTAAGGGTTGACAATATAGCTCAGTGAAAATCCCCTGAATTCAACTTTCAGTGCTGCAAAAGGGAAATAAACAAACTAGGAGCCTGTCCAGGGTGTAGTGGAAAGCAAGGCGCTGCAATGGGGAGGCTGCAGAAGGCCCGCTGAGGATGAAGATGTCCTATCTGACCAAGGCTCTCAACAGCCAGAGCCATGATTGTGTCTCCTGGGTGGCTTATCTACGTGCCTCCCACAGACCCACTGCATAGTTGTCAGAGAAAACCAAAGTTGCTGATGCCTTAACCTTGGGCTTCTAGCCTGGAGAACCATGAAAAAAAGTCTGTTGTAGAAGCTACAACAGTCTGTGGCTGTATTGGGTGATATACTATCTACCCCCAAGTCCTCATATACTTTTGATGGGGCTGAGTCTGGTACTTGTTATTGATTTGTTGTGTAGCACCGGGATTGGTGATGTGAGTGCTGCACCTGCCCAGGGGTGGAGCTGAGATACAGTGTAAGGGAAGGCGGGTCTTAGGTCTCCTCTTGCACTTAAGTGTTTCCACTTTCTCTCTCACCAGCGTGCCTTGCTGCTTGCGGCCGCCATGAACCGCAGCCCCACCACGCCAACTAAGTGTGAACTGAAACTCCCAAGAGACTATAAGAATAAACTTTTCCATCCCTAATTTTGGGTGTCAGGTATTTTGTCTCAGCAATGAGTGAAAAGTAACTAAGACAGTGGCATTTTTTCCTGCAGTTTTATGAAACTAGAACAGGTGTTTCCACAGAGGACTAAGCATTGCCAGATCCATTCCCATGGTGAGCTCTCAAGAGAACTGGAGGCTAGCAGACATCTCAGGCACAGCTTAAGGGAGTACCAAGGTAGCTGGTGCCCACATGAACTAGAGCTGGACTCTATCTGCTCAGAAGCCACCTCCACCAGAAAACCTGCTTCCACCACCTGCAACACTCCCAGCATCTTCTCTGTCCCTCTTGGCTTCTGCTTCACCCTTTGTTCAGATTCAGTTAAGGAAGCTAGTGAACATGCCAAGCTCTCTCCCACCTGCAGACCAGCCCCGAGAAGGGATGACCCAGATGGTGTTCCCTATTAAAAAGCATATCAGGGTAGAAGTGAAGGAGGAGATGGCATATGGGGCACAAGTAGGAGCTGCTAAAGAGGTAGTGTACACACACACAAACACGCATACACATGCACAATATGTGTATGTGTGCACACAGGGTAAAAGTGCTGCAGAAAGTTCCTGCCTGTGTAATGGAGACATTTCTGCTACCTGGCATCCTGGAGCATCTAGCAGGTGTCCCAGGAGTTGTTTCTAAGAAGGAAGAAGGAACACCTGGCTTCCAGCCAAAGCCAGTTTCTCTGGGCACTCTCCCACTGGGAACAGAAAATGAGCTCAGTCATCCAGGGGAGGGACTCCCTCAAGCTGACACAGGCTTAGGAGGCTCTTGCTTCCTTGAGTAGCCCAAGAGTGCTCATTAGACATTTGTTAGAAACTTGCCTATTAATGAGTCCTGGAGGAAGGCATGCAGCACAGAGCAGGTAAGGGACTGAGAAGCAGGGTCCCTCAGTGGGTGAGCCTGAGGAGCTGGGACTGGTTGCAGAAGGAGCCAGGGATGATTTTTGTCCACCACGAACTGTGCCCTTATTTTCATCCAGCTCTGAGAGCACCTGGCCCTGAATCACATGCTTTCTTAAGCTTTCTTCCTTCATAGAAAAAAAAGGGAAACCCCACCGTGTCACATGCCTGTAATGCAAGCTACTCCGGAAACCCAGGCAGGAGAATCAAAAGAACAAGAATAGCCTGAGCAACATAAGAAGAGCCTTTCTCAAAAAGAAAAAGGAATAAAGTAAAAAAGGAAAGAGCCAGACACAGAGGAACATGCTCATAATTCCAGCATTCTAGCAGGCTGAGGCAGAAGGATTGCCATTTTGGGCCTAGGCTGGACAATTTAATGACTTGATGACTCAAAATAAAAAAATAAGTAAAGAGCTGGGCAAAGGTACAGGCTTCAATCTCCAGTACAACAAGAAGAAAGAAGGAAAGATACAGAGGACAGAGAGAGAGAGAGAGAGAGAGAGAGAGAAAGAGGGAGGAAGAAGAAGGAAGAGGAGGGGAGGGAGGAGGAACAAGAAGGAGGAAGAACAAGGAAGACAAGAGGAAAGGAGGAAAATAAAGAGAAAGAAGAAAATAAAAATGAAAAGAAAGTAAAGCAAGGCAAAACAAAAGAAAGCTGGGTGTAGGGATATACATTCTAGCACTCTGGGAGGTTGAGTCAGGAGGATCACAAGTTTGCGCTCAGTCTGGGTAATTACTTTCTTTTTCCTTTGTAGTACTGAGGATTATACAAGCGCCTTTGCACTTACCTACATCCCCATCCCCCAAATTTTGTTTTTTAATTTTGAGACATGGTCCTAAGTTACTACATTGCCCAAGGTGGGTTGAAACTTGTGATCCTTCTGTGTCAGCTTCCTGTAAGTACTAAAGTTACAGGCATGGGCCACCATGCCCAGCTACTTTTCCTTTTTTAATAGTTGTAAAGTACCCATAATATGAAAGTACCAAAATTATGTTAAAGCGAGCCATAGTAGCACACAACTGTAATCCCAGTGTAACCAATTCTCTTTCCAGGCTCTTGTCCTGAGGATGACAAAGAATGAATATGAAAGAATAGCAGTGGGGAATGAATCAGGTGTAACTTATTAGAAAGGACAAAGAGAAGTCCTTACTATATAAGGTGGGCTTTCAAGGAGTATGCCAAGGAAGCACATAAATCAAGGGACTTATATGTAGCTTTCGGCACATGAAAGGGGCAGACATGTGTGAAATGAAGGTATTCAGTTGCTGCTATGTTTAGGTTTCTTGTCATCAGCAGATTTTATTACTCTTTTGTCTTTTATTCTTTTATTCTCGAACTTCCTGAGGCTTATCTCATCTTGCCTTAATTTTGGCCAAGACCTTGCACTTTGTCCCTTTATCTCCTGATCTCATCAGCACTCTGAGATTCCGAGGCAGGAGGATCACAAGTTCAAGACCAGCCTAGGCAATTTAGAGACTCAGTGACAGCCTGTCTCAAAATAAAAAAATAAAAAATGAAATGGGAATGAAGATTAGAGCAAAGGCCCTGAGTTCAATCCCTAGTACCTCCAAATTTTTTAAAATAAAATTTAAATGAATGTAACAAAATAAGTGATTCACAAACTGTAGTAGAACTAAAACAAAATGTTGGAAATTGCTTTTATAATTACATCTCACAAAACCTCCAAAAGAGAAAGGGAATTTTGCAAATTTTTGTATATATGAAATTCAAATCTTTGTTGTTAAAAGTTAACAGAAAAGAGCCAGGTGAAGTGGTATGCACCTGTAGTCCCAACTTTGGAGGCTTTGGCAGGAGAATCACTTAATTTGTAAATATATTAAAGACAAAGACAGTGGGTAGAGTATATAGCTCAGCGGTATAGCCCATATCTAGTGTGCATGATACTCTAAGTTTCATTCCCCAGCACAGCAAAGCAAAACAAAACCCGCCAAAAAAACTAAACATAAAAAGTTTTGAATGGTCAAATTTCTCCATAAAGAAAGAAAATGGCAAAGGATATGAATGGATAATTAATGGAAAAAAAGTAAATAGACATATAAAATTATAGTGAAATCCAGGCACAGTAGTGTATGCCTCTATAATCACAGCACTCTGGGAGACCAAAGCAAGAGAATCAGAAGTTTAAGCACAGCCTGCACAATTTAGTGAGATTCTGTCTCAAAATGAAAAAATAAAAAGCTCTAGAGGTGTAGTTCAGTGACCCTGAGTTCAATTCCCACTACCTAATATACTCAATATACTTTTTAAAAAGTATGTCAGCTTAGTGGATCACCATTTATTGAAAGATTCATAATATTTAGCACTTGTTGGGAGCTGCTGAGCTAGTGATAGTTCGCATGTATGGAGCCGAAAGCACAAGTGCCTAAACAAGAGTGCCCCAAGGGCACAGAGCCTGAGAAACACCCAGAGGGCATGGAGTGCTGGAGGTGAACAAGTGTTTCACCCCTGAGAACACAGGAGAACATGGGGTATAAGAAGCAAGCGGGTTAAGCAAAGGGGTGTGGTATGGCAAGTGTATAAATAAACACATTGTGGGTTGAGCAATCTCTTTCTCCCATCCAGACAAGGGCTCCACTTGACCCCAGCTTTTTGCCTCTATCTGTATTTTCTTCATCCTGTCATCATTCTCCCCGCCCCTGCCCCGCCCCGGAACTCAGAGAGCTCTCACAGACACCAACATGTGACGCCCAAACGCAGACCAGGGTAAGAAGAAGTAGCAGGTGAGGGAATACTTCTCAATAAGCATGCACAAGGGGGAGAAATGCATTGGAGAGAGAGAGAGGGAGAAAGAGAGAAAGAAAGAGAGAGAGGCCAGATAGAGAGAGAAAGAAACAGGTTCACTAGAGAGAGATAGAGAGAGAAAAGTGAGCTCACTAGGGCCAGAGGGCAAGAAGGTATAATGAATTTAGCAAGTTTTAAACATGGGGCAAACAATTCTCAAAAAACGTATATATATAGAAATGCTATGTATAGATGTTTATAGAAATGTTTGTTGTATTTTTTTTGTATTTATTTTATTTTTATGGATTTGCTTTAGAAAGTGTTTTTCTGGCCAGAAACCCAAAAAGAAGTTGGTTCAGAACACTTCTTTAAAGCCAGGTCCTAATCAGAAGGGAGATGGTAGAATAGTCAGTCACCCCACCCCCAATCCCCCATAGAGTGTAGTCTGTCTGATTTTGTTCAATTAGATATGGAAGGAGCAGTGGAGACCAGAAAAGAGCCTTCCACACATGAGGAATGTCTCATAGCAAATTCTATTTTACAGTAGTACCCAATAAATTTAGTTGAGCCACAAGCAGAGATTTCTGCCTTTTCAGCTCAGAGAAGTTTTGTTGCACTGCAGAGTGAAAATTTCTTTTCTCAGGGAGTAGAGCCATTCTCTCTCTCTCTCTCTCTCTCTCTCTCTCTCTCTCTCTCTCTCTCTCTCTGTCACACACACACAATTAGCACTAAAGGAAATCATTGCAAAGGACATATTAATCAAAAATGGTACCTTTGCTGCTACAAATCATCAACTTTTTTTTATTTAAGAGAAAGAAAAAAGACACATATAAGAAAGACAAAAAGCAAAAGAGACAAATGACTAGAGTAAATGCACAACAGTAACATTACAGGCTTACAAAACAGGATGATAGAAACTTGGCAATGGTTGCAATATTGGGTCTTGATATCTTCAAAATGGTTGTTTACATTAACAGATATAGACATGTAAAATTGATCTAATCTTTCTGTTCTTTCTCAATAACTAATGCATTTAGCAGTATGTTTGTTTTAATTATCTTACATATACATATATACAGATTTATATCTTTTCTTTTTCCCTTCCCTCTTTCCCCCTTTTCCCTTCCCAATTACTTTTGCTCTTCGAGCTGCTTTTTATCTTTACATAGTATTGATTATAGATTTTGGATCATATATACTTTTTCAGTTTCTTCCACTAGGAAGACAATACGGTATTTACACATGTGGGTTTGATTTATCTCACTTATGAGTATGGTCTCAAGTCGTGTCCATTTACTTATAAAAGTCTCAATGCAATCTTTCTTAATAGCTGAGTAGTACTTCATTGTATAAAATACCACATCTTTTTTATCCATTCTTTCATTGATGGGCACTTGGGTTGTTTCCAAGATCTGGCTATTACAAATTGTGTTGCTATAAACATGGGTGCACAGATATCACTGTGGTAAGATGTGTGCAATTCTTCTGGAAAAATGCCCAGAAGAGGGATAGCTGGGTTGAATGGGATCTCTAATTCTAGCTTCTTGAGGAATCTCTACACTGACTTCCACAGTGGTTGCACCAGTCTACACTCCCAACAGTGGAGAAGAGTTCCTTTTTCCCTACAACCCCTCCAGCATTTGTTGTTGCTTGATTTTTTAATCTTGGCCATTCTTTCTGGAGTGAGATGGAATCTCAGTGTTGTTTTAATTTGCATTTCCCAAATGACCACTGATGTTGAACATTTTTTCGTGTATTTATCTGCTGTTTGTATTTCTTTCTCTGAGAAGTGTGTATTCATCTCAGATGCCCATTTTTGGATTGGGTCCTTGAATTTTAGAGGCCTGATTTCTTTTAATTCTTTATATATTTTAGCTAGAAGTCCTTTGTCTGATGGACAATTGGCTAAGGTATTTTCCCAATTTGTGGGTTTTCTTTTCATTCTGTTGGAGATTTCCTTTGACGTGCAAAAACTTTTTAGTAAGATGAGATCCCAGTTGTTGATACTGGCAAGTGTTTCCCATGCAATTTGATTTTTGTTCATGAACTCTTTGCCTACTCCTATGTCATCAAGATTTTTACCTACTCTGTCTTCTAGTAAGTTTAGTGTCTCTGTTTTAATATTCGGATCTTTGATCCATTTTGACTTTATTTTAGTGCATGGTGATAGACATGGATCTAGTTTTCGTTTACGGCATATAAAAAGCCAGTTTTTCCAGCACCATTTGTTAAAGAGGCTATCTTTCTTCCAATGTACATGTTTGGCCCCTTTGTCAAAGATGAGGTAGCTAAGTGTGTTTGTAGTTGTGGCTGTATCTTCTGATCTATTTCATTGATCTTCAGGTCTGTTTTGATTCCAGTACCATGCTGATTTTACCACAGTAGCTTTGTAGTATAGTTTCAAGTCAGAGGTTGTGATGCCTCCTGCCTTCCCTTTGTTGCCCAGAATTGCCTTTGCTATTCTAGGTCTTTTCTGGTTCCAGATGAATTTCAGAAACGCTTTCTCTAGCTCTGTGAAGTAGGCAAGTGGTATTTTGATTGGGATTGCACTAAATCTGTATAATAATTTTGGGAGAATGGCCATTTTTATGATGTTTGTTCTTTCTATCCATGAAAAGAGAGTATCTTTCCATTTTCTGAAATCTTCTTCGATTTCCTTCTTCAGGGTAATGTAATTTTCACTGTATAGATCTTTCACTACCTTTGTTAGATTGATTCCTAAGTATTTCATTTTTTTGGATGTTATAGTGAAGGGTGTGGTTTCCCTTATTTCTCTTTCAGTAACTTTGCTGTTTGTGTACAGGAATGCTATTGATTTTTGAGTGTTCACCTTGTATCCAGCTACATTACTGAATTTGGTTATTACTTCTAGAAGTCTTCTAATGGATTTTTGGGGGTCTTCTATATAGAGTATCATATCTTCTGCAAATAATGATAATTTCACTTCTTCCTTTCCTATCCTTATTCCCTTTATTTCTTTCTCTTGTCTAATTGCTCTGGCTATTATTTCCAGAACTATGTTAAATAGAAGTGGTGATAATGGACATCCTTGTCTTGTTCCTGATTTTAGGTTGAAACTTTTCAGTTTTTGTGCATTTAGTAAGATGTTGGCTGTTGGTTTATGATATATGGCTTTTATCAGGTTGAGGTAGAGACCATCTATTCCAATTTTCTGTAGGGTTTTTATCATGAATGAGTGTTGGATTTTGTCAAAAGCTTTTTTTGCATCTATTGAGATGATCATGTGGTTCTTGTCTTTGGCCCTGTTGATATGGTGTATTATATGTATTGATTTGCATATGTTGAACCATCCCTACATTTCTGGGATGAATCCCACTTGATCATGATGTATAATCTTTCTGATAATTTGCTGTAGTCTATTTGCCAGTATTTTATTGAGGATTTTTGCATGTATGTTTATGAGGGAGATTGGCCTGTAATTTTCTTTTTTGGTTGGGTCTTTCTCTGGTTTTGGTATTAGGGTAATACTTGTTTCCAGGAATGAGTTAGGGAGACTTGCTTCCCTTTCGATTTCATTGAAGAGTTTGAGAAGTGTTGGCATTAAGTCTTCCCTAAATTTCTTGTAGAATTCAGTGGTGAATCCATCAGGGCCCAGGCTTTTCTTTGTTGGTAGGGTCCTAATTACATTTTCAATTTCAGTAGCTGAAATTGGGTTATTCAGCAGCTTTACATCTTCTTGATTCAGCTTTGGTAATTCATAAGTTTCTAGGAATCTGTCCATTTCTTCTGTGTTATCAAATCTATGTGAGTAAAGGTTTTCGAAGTAGGTGTTGATGATCTTCTGTATTTCCACCGGGTCTGTAGTGATTTCACTCCTCTCATTTCTTATTGCATGAATCTGAGTTTTTTCTTTCCTCTTCTTGATAAAGTTGGCTAGGGGTTTATCAATTTTATTTACTCTTTCAAAGAACCAACTCTTTGATTCATTAATTCTTTGTATTGTTTTCTTAGTTTCAATTGCATTAATTTCTGCTCTAATCTTAATAATTTCCTCCCTTCTTTGAACTTTGAACTTGACTTGCTCTTCTTTTTCTAGAAGTTTGAGGTGCATCATTAGGTTGTTTATGTGTGTTCTTTCCATTTTTCTGATGTGGGAGTTTAGTGCTATAAATTTCCCTCTGAGGACTGCTTTCATTGTGTCCCACAGGTTCTGGTAATTTGTATTTGCATTTTCATTCAATTGTAGATATTGTTTGATTTCTTCTTTAACTTCTTCTGTGACCTATTGGTTATTTAGGAGAGTATTATTTAATTTCCATGTGTTTATGTGGTTATTGGAGGTTTTTTCGTTATTCATTTCCAATTTTACTGCACTATGGTCAGAAAATATGCATGGAATTATTTCAGTTCCTTTGCATTTACTTAAGCATGTCTTGTGGACCAATATATGATCTATTTTAGAGAATGACCCATGTGCAGCTGAGAAGAATGTGCATTCTGATGTTGATGAGTGGAATACTCAGTTCACATCTACTGGGTCCATTCATTCACAAGTTTGATTCAGTTCTGTTATTTCTTTGCTGATTTTTTGTTTGGTTGATCTGTCTCTCCGTGACAGTGGGGGTGTTAAGGTCCCCTGTTATAACTGTATTATTGTTTGTTTCATTTTTCATGTCTATTAAGAATTGTCTTACACAGTTGGGTGCTCCCATATTTGGCGCATATATATTTATGATTGTAATCTCTTCCTCTTGAAGTTTTCCCCTAACAAGTATGTAGTGAACTTCTTTATCTCTTTTGATCATTTTTGGTTTGAAGTTTGTATTGTCTGCAAACATAATAGCTACCCCTGTTTTTTTCTGGCTTCCTGTTGCATGGAGTATTGTTTTCCAGCCTTTGATTTTTAGCCTGTGAATTTTCTTTTGAGTGAAATGTGTTTCTTGTACACAGCATATTGTTGGGTTTTGTTTCTTAACCCACTCTGCTAGTCTGTTTCTTTTTATTGGTGAGTTGAGACCATTTACATTGTTTGATATAACTTATATGTACTGACTCATCCCTGTCATGATATCTTTCTGTTGTTGGTTTTCTACATTTTCTGTTTAATTATTTGCCTGGCTTAGTGATTTCCTGTTGTTGTTGTTGTTAGGATTGTAGCTATCTTTGTCTCTTTCTAGAGTGTCTTTCACTACTCTTTGTAGTGTTGGTTTGGTGACCATAAATTTCTTCAATTGTTCTTTGTCATGAAAGTATCTTACTTCTCCATCAATTTTTAAGGATAGTTTTGCAGGGTACATCAATCTGGGTTGAAAGTTGTTTTCTTTCAGGATTTGAAATACTTCACTCCAAGCTCTTCTTAACTTAAATGTTTGTGTTGCTGTGATTCTGTTAGGCTTTCCTTCATAGGTGATCTGTTTCTTTTCTCTGACAGCTTTTTTTTTATTAATAATAATAATAATGATCAGAGTAAAGCAAAACAGAGAGAACCATATTGGGTCTTGAAGACAAGACAGAAGAGAATCCCCCATACTTGCTACATTGCCTACTGTCACCTTCCAAAGAGATGCTCAGGTTGCTGACCAGAGACCTGCAAAATCTACGAAACAATACTAGCCAATAGTTGCTTGATGTTCCTTGGTTGCTATCAATTTAGCCAGACCTCTGAAACAGCAGGTTGCTGATGGGGGGGGAGTGTTTGTCCTTGATTTCAAAGTGGTGCCACTCGGGCCCAGCAGGCTGGGCCCTGCAAGGAGTTGTTCTCTTTCTCCTCTGGGGTCCCATGAGGTCAGGCCCCCGGAAGGCAGTTCAGTTGTGTCCTGGTCGGTGCCTGCGCTGCTCGGGCCCAGTGGGTTGGTCCCTGCCAGGGGCCATTCTTGTTCTCCTCCGGGGTCCCAAGAGGTCAGGCCCCTGGAAAGCAGTTCAGTTGTGTCCTGGTTGGTGCCTGTGTTGCTCGGGCCCAGTGGGCTGGGCCCCACAAGGGGCCATTCTCGTTCTCCTCTGGGTTCCCAAGAGGTCAGGCCCCCGGAAGGCAGTTCAGTTGTGTCCTGGTTGGTGCCTGAGTTGCTCAGGCTCAGCAGACTGGGCCCCGCCAGGGGCTGTTCTCATTCTTCTCCAGGGTCCTAAGAGGTCAGGCCACCGGAAGGCAGTTCAGTTGTGTCCTGGTCGGTGCCTGCGCTGCTCGGGCCCCTCTCTGACAGCTTTTAGTATTTTGTTCTTGTGCTGTATTTCTGATACCCTTATTATTATATGTCTGGGTGAAGATTTATTTTGGTTATGGTTAATTGGGGTTCTGTATGCCTCAGTTACCTATATTTCAGATTCTCTTCCCATGTTTGGAAAGTTTTCTGCTATTATTTCTGTGAATAGTCTTCACAGGTCATTAGTATTGACCCCTGCTTTTTCATTTATGCCTATTAATCTTATGTGATTTCTCTTGGCATCGTCTTGCAGCTGTTGAATTGTTGTTTCTTGGTTCCTTACTGTTTTTAAGAGATCTTTTCTTTCGTGGCCATGAGCTCCATGCTGTCTTCAAGATCTGAGATTCTATCTTCAGCTTCATTCAAACGGTTTTTCAAACTTTCCATGGAATTTTTCATTTCTTACATTTCCCTTTGAATCTGTTTCCTACATTCTGTTTGTGTCTTATATTGTTCATTCAAAGTTTCTATCATTTTATGTTCTTGTATTTTTTTATCTTGCTCTTCTTTAGATACACACAACTTTTCTTTAATAATGATTATCATTTCATTTTTTAGCTGAGAGATTATTTCTGATTTGAGTTTCTCTATAGCTTCATTGAGCTGTTTCTTTACTGCATTTGCTATCATTTCAGAAAGTTCAGTTTTGTGACTCCTAGTGTCTTCTATTTCAGTGTCTCTTGGGTTTGTTCTTGGTGGGTTGGGGGATTGAGACTGCCTTTTTGTCTTTCATTTTGTCATTTACTTCTGGGACCTGGGGGGGCTCTGTGTCCTGTGAGGCTGACTGGGCATTCCCCTGGTGGGTTGCGCTGAGTCGCGGGACTGGGTAGAGCTGGATCCTGTGTGAAGCTAGTGAGGGTACACTCCCAGAGTGTGGTGCTGAAGCCTCCACCTTACTGGATGGGGGCTGAGACCTCCTGGGCCCAGACAGCTAGGTGGAGCATACCCCGGAGTGTGATGCAATCCAGACCCTGAGTCTGGCTGCAAGGAGTTCAGAGCCTCTGGAATGCCAGGCCTCTATAATGTATTTTATAAATACTAAAATAATTGGGAAACCAAGATGTCTAGTAACAGTGGAGAATTTGGATTATTCAAGGATTAGTGGTGGCCTTTGTGAAAAGAAACAATAATTTGTAAACAAAATTATTGTTTACTATTAATCAATTCACAGTGTGTGTATATGTGTGTTTATCGAAGGATATTTTACACTGCAAGTACAATTTTCCTTGGTCAACTATATTGTAATTTTAAAAATAATCAATGGCTAAAATTATCAATAAAAAATGCCAAGTCTCAGATCAATTAATTATCCCCAAACAAAAATATTTAGCCCTGAAAGATGCACAAAATGAAACAGCATGACCACTCCACTCACTGTTACAAAACTATTAATGGAATCATGAAAAAAACTGGTTTTAACTGAAGAAGCAGCTATTTATTTCTGTAATTGTTATCCAGATATATAAAGAATACATGAATGTAGTCAAGAAAAGAAATCATCTGACAATAAAAACCCTGAAACATTGATCATTAGGGTTGTGGTTTCAGATTAACTTATCCTAACATTTTCAGTGACTTTAAACTCCTGATCCCATCTCTCAGAACCCAAAACTTTTATTTACTCCCATTTTATTTATTGTTCAAGACTCAATGCATTGAAGTGTTCTTGGTCTTTGTCTCCTTCCTAAGAATTTAACTTCCCCTTCACAGTCAGGAACCACAATCATCAGACCTTCCATCCACTTTTCATGAACTATTTTGGCCTATTGTCACAACCTCACTCTCCTTTGTTCTGGCACTCCTTTGTATCTCCTTCCTTCCTCCTCCTCCCACTCCTACTTCTTCTTTCTCTCTTTCTCGATCTTCTGAGTATCATTCCACCTCTTCTTAAATTTAGAACTTAATTAAACTGATCTAAGGAAGGATTCCACAGAGATTATTTGGTTGCTTGAGATCAAAAGCCTCCTCAGTAGTCTTCTAAATATCAGACAATATGTTAGATGATGTAAAACTGAGAAATACTAAAAATACATTGTCCTACAGCATTTGAAAATTCAATGTCATACACACAAAAAAGGGAGAAGCTTAAGAAAGATAATGGTCACAGTGAGTTGAGAAAAACTAGATGAAGGAAACTGCATGAGGAACTCGGCACACAGGGAACAATCCAGGAGGACCCTTGTGAGAACTTACAGTGGACACCTCATGACTGTAGATTCAGACTCACATATAAAGAAAGCAATGACCTGACTATCCAACATGTTCACCACTTGGCCAGTATGTCACCACAAGCTCCTGGTTCTTAGTACTTCCTTTCTTGAGTTGTATGAACTCATAACCCCAGATAAGGATACTAGAAAATGTGTTGGAGACATCTAGAGACATGGAGGTGGCCATCTGCACAGTGTGGGAGTCAAGACTAAAAATGTATATATAAAGCACTTTGCATCTGGACTATAGATATGGCCATCCTGACAGGTCAACTAAGAGCTCTGCAGATGGAGTATGGCACGAGTTGGAGGGAGGCCATAGCTTTGCAGCACAGGATGTGAGCACATTTTTGGTGCTGTGCCTAAGAGTTCCCAAGTCTATCTACTCTGCCTATCAGTCCATTTCTCAATGCTGTCAGTGTAAGTGTAACATGTACTTTTCTCAAACTATCTTCTGGATTTCTCTAAGAGCTCCTTTGTTCTCCTCATGTACATTAAACAGAAAATCCCTTTAATAGAGTGGTCACCAGCTTTCTTCTTGCATCATGAGTCTTCATTCATCATGTGACCTGAGTCATCAGAGATTGGCCCCAATATTACTAATTGTGGAACTACAGCACAGGAATGAACAAGAAGCTTCAGTAGAAAACCTGTGTGGGTACAGAATTTGAGATTCCACTGGACAGGTGAACATGTTGAGACATCAGCATCTGATCCATTTCTCCAGATGTCTCCTCTCTTCAAAATAGAAAGGACAAAGGAAAGAAAGAAAAAGAAAGAAAGAAAGAAAGAAAGAAAGAAAGAAAGAAAGAAAGAAAAATACCCTGCCTCAAATGGTGGGTATGGCTACCCCAAGTTACCCTCTGGAGTTTGTGGTCACTCTCCGGCTTTAGGTGAACCTGGTCCTTGCCTATGTGGACTCACCATGCTGAAAGTTCCAGTAGCCCTCAGATGATATAGGTTCCCACATAAGTACTGCCACAGTGCACCTCAGTGGAGCTAGAGAATTGGAATAAAGAGTATACGGAAGTAGAGACAAGATCCGAGTGGGAAAGTGCTCAGTATCGACTCAGTGTACTATGATTCTTCAGCACTGGGGGTGAAATCAAACAGAGAGGAACCCATCCTTCCTGTGCTTTTACCCTGAATACTTTGTGTTACAAGGACCGTAAGTTTCAATTCCTCCCTCCAACACCCCCAACTCAAAAGAAAATCCGTATGTCTCTAAGGATAGTTTGCTGAAACAGAGGCCCCATTGCTATCTAAAGGCTCTGATTCTTAAACCCTTAAGAAAGTCTACCTTAGGCAGAAAACGATTCTGGAAAAAGGGAGGGAGTTTTTTTTCCAGCTCCTTCTAGAAGTTTCATGTGAATAAAATGCACAGATGAATGAGTAGGTTCAATGCTGATGAATTACAGTGAGTCACGAACACCTGGGAAAAGCAAGTCCCTTAGAAGATAATTCTCTGAATGAAAGTTTTGTAGAGATGAAAAAGAGAGATGGTGTCCACACTGAGGGAAGGGGCTGAGCACAGTGGGGAACCTAGCACTGTCCTGACAGGTGGAGGAATTCCTGAGAGTCTATCCTCTGTCACAAGTCATCTCTTCCAGGGCCATTATTTGACTGAAGATTGTTCCATTTTTCTTTTAGTTTTTATATAAACTTTTCAAAGTTTCAAGAATATTAAAGCAGCAGTAATGTAACAGATTTCACTTCTTGCTGATATTTTATCTGATTTTCTTCACACTTGGTAAGTCTCATTTTACTTCTGCATACATGTATATAAGTATGAATATAGATGTTTGTATTTATATTGCGTATACCTTTACCACTCTATGTATGCATTTGTGTGGTGTTATGGTTAGTATTTGAATGCCCCCCGCAAGTCTCATGCAGTCATGGAGTTGACTGAATCTAATGTTTGTAATTGGTTCGTTGTCTAGCACTGGGATTGATGGTGTGAATGCTTCACCCGCCCAGGGGTGGGGAGCTGACATATAATATGAGAGAGGGAAGGAGGAAGCATACTTTTCTCTTTTTTGTCCTTTTTGCTCTTGTTGTTTGCAACTGCTGTGAATGGCTGCCCCTTAGCCATACCACCCTGCCTTGGAGCCAGCTGAGCATGAACCTCCAAAAATTATAAACTAAATAAACCTTTCCTTCCCTCATTTTGGGCATCAAGTATTTTGTCTCAGCAATGAGAGAAAAGTAGCCAGGACAGAATTTGGTACCAGAGGAGTGGGGTCATTGCTGCCACTGTACCTGACCATTGGTTCAAGAGCCTTTAGAAACGGCTTGTGGGAAGAATTTGGAAAAGTTTGGAGATGCTGCCTGAAGGAGCAGAGCTGAAATGCCTTAGGGTGTTCTGTATGGGAGATTCTGGTCAGAGCTTGGAAGACCAGAAAATTGGTAAAAATCAGGCTTGAGAGGTTACTGCTGGGAAGAAGGACTGCATTGGCTGTTGAACTCCAGCTGATGTACGCTATAGCTTGACAGAAAGTTTGTCTGCATATTGCTCATCTCCAGAGACTGCCTGAGATTGAGATTAAGGACAGCAGATTGATTAATCTGGCAGGAGAAATTTCTAGGCAGTCAAATGTTGAGGTGGTGGCATGGCTATTGTTGGGGGCTTTTAACCAGGTTTATGCTGCAAATCAAGAGCAAAGAGCACAGCAGGGTGATTTAAAACGTTGTGACTTTGGCCAGAAAGGAAGCTCTGGTAAAGCTGTGGGCTGTAAAGATAGAGCCAAGATCTCAATTGCCAAGAAGGAACAGGAAAATAGAAAATGTGGCCTGTGGGCATCATGGGAAGAGGCAGCGGGTCCCCACCCTTTGCAGCCTCAAAACTGCAAAAGCGAAAGACTTTGCTCAGAGGAGAAAGCTGCAGAGCACCATGCTCTGGAATGGCAGAAGCAGCCATGTGAGTTTCCAAATTGGCAGTAGTTGGACCAGGTTCCAGAATGGCAGCAGCATAAAAAAATATGTTCCTGGGACTGGGGTTAAAGAGAACAATGGCCACAGCATGAAACATGCCCCGTCTGGGAACCGGGGTTATGCACAGGACTCTGGTGGACTGGGAACAACTAGATTCAAGCCTCTCCCCATGAGTCAGCAACATTTGCAGACCAGGGTTAGAGAAGACAATGGCCACAGCACCAAACAAGCCCATTCTGGGAACCAGGGCCATGTGTGGGCCTCCAGCAGACTGGGAACAGCCAGGCCCCAGCCCCCTCCAGCTTGAGGGCTGGCAGACAAGAAGTACCATCCCTTCCTCCCAAGCAACTGGCTTATCTTGAGAAACACAGGCCGTGATTATAGCTATTGAGGTGAAATGCAATTGGATGCCTGTGGTGCTTTGGTGTTTCACTAACATTGCAGGTCTGGGGCCAGTGGTCTGATCATAGGTTCAGAGGATGTCACTAAGCAGTGTGTCATCTAGCAGGGATCTCCTTCAGAGGGTTGCAGCCATTGTTGATTCCTTATGGCCATGTTCTGAGGTCCTATATTGTTTCCATTGTTTTGTTGGGTTGGATTTTATTCTCTTTTGTTTTGTTTGATAATGTTAAATCCCATGGCAGGAGAAGTTATTTCAAGGATAGCAAGATATATTATGGTAGCAACTTTGGACTTACTATTGGCTTGTTTTGAAGTCCTTTATCACATTCATTGTTTTGTTTTCATTGTTTTTATTCTTTTCTGTTTGTTTGATTTATACTATGTCTGAAGTTACCTGCAGCTAGTTTGAAAATATCAAGGGGCATTATGGTAACTACTGCTGATTTCATAATGGTTTGAGGTCCTGTATGTCTTACATTAGTTTGTTTTGATTGCTTTTATTCTGCTATATATATATTTTTTTCTTTTCTTTTTTTTTTTTTTTTTTTTGGCGGCACAGGGGATCAAACTCACAACCTCGTGCCTGACAGACAGGTGCTTAAGTCACTGAGCCAAACTCCCAGTCCTAGTTTTTCAAGGCAAGGTTGCACTATGTAGGTCAGGCCAGCCTTGCGCTTGCGGCCTCAAACTCACAACACTCTACCTACCTCAGCCTCCCGAGTGCTGGGATTAAAGGTGTACACCACCATGCCCAGCACTGCTATGTACTCTTTAAAATTTAAAAAAAAATATTCCTCACAATCAGGTTCAGAGTGCTCAGTAATCCAGGTACTTGACCTCTGCAGCCAAGAGAGAGAAAAGCCTGACTACTGCTCCAATGGCAGCAGACCTTGGCAGCATCCACATTGTGCTGATTTTAAGCACATGCAGAATGCACAAGTTCTGAGGTTGGGAAGGCTTCCACCCCAATTTCAGAAGGCCTGGGAGACCAGGCAGTGTGCCCCTGAGAGAACAGTATGTAAAGCTGTGAATGTGAAGCCAAAGGTGCAATGCTGACCCTCAAAGTCTGGAAAAGTCAAGAGCATGGATTGTCTAAGGAAAGCTGCAAAGAGAGAGCAAAGAGAGCCTAAGAGAGAAGCCATGGGAGCTATAACCAGCAGAAGTGCCCTTGGGGTGGAGTCACTCACGACTTTTGGAGCTCACAACCAGATTGCTTTTGATGCTGAGTGTGGAACTCCAGGACTTAATATTTGCCCTGCTGGATTTTGGACTTATTTTGGTTCCAATCCTTTGTATTCCCTTTGTACCTTTTTAAATGGTAATGTTTGTCTTGTGCCATTGTATGTTGGAAGTGATTAACTTTGTTTTCATTTGTACAGGGGCTCACAGCTAAGGCTTTACCTTAGGTCTTGGAGGATACTTGGGATTTGAACTCTTCAGCAATGCTGAAACTGTTAGGACTTTGGCAACTCTTGGAGACGGACTGAATGTCTTTGGCATAAAGGATGTTCGTGAGTCTTTGGGGGGTCAGGGGTGGAATGTTATGGTTTGTGTTTGGACAGCTCCCCAACCCTCATGTAGTCATGGAGGCAGCTGAATCTAGTGTTTGTATTTGGTTCATTGTCTAGTGCTGGGCTTGGTGGTGTGAGTGCTGCACCTGTTCAGGGGTGGGGAGCTGACATACAATTTCCCGTTTTTGCTCTTTTCACTATTGTCACTTGTGGCTGCTGTGAATGGCTTCCCCTTAGCCATCCTAACCTGCCTTGGAGCCAGCTGAGTATGGACTGAAACCTCCAAAAACTGTACGCTAAATAAACCTTTCCTTCTTTCATTTTGGGCATCAGGTATTTTGTCTCAACAATGAAAGAAAAATAACCAGGACATATGTATACACGTATGTCTTGTATGGTTTGTATCTGGATGTCCCCCCAAAGCCTCATGCAGTCATGGGGGCAGGCTTCTAGAATTTGTGATTGATTCATGGTCCAATGTTGGGATGATGGGTATGAGGGCTCTGCCCAAATGGGTGTGGCTTGTATACAATATAAATGACAGAAAGAGTCTTCTCTTGAGCTCATCCCCATCTTGATCTTGTTGCTTTTGCTGTTTTCTGTCTCTGTGAACTGTTGCCCTCTGCCATGGACCACTCTGCCTTGGACCCAACTGATTATAGACTAACACCTCCACAAACTGTGACCTAAATAAACCTTTCCTTCCTTAATTTTGGGCATCTAATATTTTGTCTCAGCAAGTAGAAAAAAGTAACCAAGACACACACTTATCTCTCCCATCTATTCTCAGTTATTGAAGGTTAATATTGTACAATTCATTATGGATTTCATTATTTTGTTCTCAATGTTACATTTCATTATTTAGAGTCCCTTCAAGATCACCTTCTGTGTAGTTTGAGCCTAGCCTGACTATGCAGTGAGTTCAAGGTCAGCCTGAACACATATTCATAGAGAGACTCTGTCTCAAAAAAGCAAAACAAAACAAAAAATGATCTTTTGTGTGTCCTTGTTTCTATGCTTTGCTTTCTTGTATATTTGGTTTGTTTCTAGTACTCCGTTACTTTCTGAAATGAGGCTTCCAGAGCTATCTTGTGATTATTCTGCCTTATTTTTTGTATTGGCTGTTTCTCTAAGGAAGCAGCCTAAGAGAGAGGCCATTTGACTACAAATGGCAATGCCATAAAAAAAGTAGCTATATAAGCTCTTTGTCACTCATTTCTCTTGCAACCTGTACACAGACTGGACACACAGGTCTAAAGGACTTAGTATTTGTCCTGTGGGATTTTAGTCTTGCTTTGTTCCGATTCATTTCTACTCCACTATTCCTCCATTTTGGAATGGGAATGTTTATCCCTGACCATTATATGTTGGAAGTATCTAGCTTTCATTTTTAGTTTTCATAAGCATTCACAGCTAATAGTTTGCCTTGAATCTCAGGGGAGACTTTGGACTTGGAATTCTTACAATGATTGAACTGTTATTACTTTGGAACTCATAAAGATAGATTAAATGCATTTTGGATGAGATGGAGATGAATTTTAGGGGGCAAGAGGCAAAATGTTAGGGTTTAGATTTAAAATGTCCCTCAAAACCTCTCACATGCTTAGAAGGTTATTGGATCATTGAGACATTATAGTCATCAGTGGATTCATTCATTGATGAATTCAGTAGGTAGTGTGCTGTTAGGAGGTAGGACCTGGTTGAAGGTGACTCACTGAGCACATGACCTGAAAAGATGTATTCTTGTCTCTGGCTCCTCCTCTTGTTCTCACTGCTTCATGGCTGCCATAGAATACCAGCTGTCCTCCACCAGGCCCTTCTTCTATGCCATTTCTGCCTTGGAACTAATCGACCATGTAATGAACTCTTTGAAACGAGGAATCAAAATAAATCTCTCCACTTTAAAGTGGTGCATGTTGGGCATTTTGACCAGCAATGGTACAGTAACTATACATGCCTCTTGAGGATATTATGGGGTGCTGGAAAGCCTGTCCAGTGGATCCACCTGCCACTGCAGAGTGGGGGGAAGATAGCGATAGGAATCTCGTGATGAGATCTCTCCCAGATCATACCATGGCTTCCTCTTGTCAGTGTGACTAGCAGGCTGACAGCATGCTTTTTACATCCCCAGCCCTAGCATCACACAACAGTGTATAGAAGGGTGGATTGGAACTGGGAAAAAATAACTAATAACTAGTCTACTTGGGGAAACACTTAAGTATGATTTCTATCCACCCAAATCATCCTTGGGTTGAACATTTTTGATGCTTCTTTGGCCATAATAATCCTTCAAAGTTACTGAATTATAATGCCTGATTCAGCAGGGAAGTGAGAGATCTTATATACCCCTTGGCTTGGAGCTCAGAGAACAAGAGCAGTGTGAGTGGTGCCGGAAGGACTGAATATCCTTCCCTCGATTGCAGAAACTTGATGAATGGCTTGTCCCTTGAAGCAGGCTCTTTGCATTGCATCCACCATAACCCTCACAAACTACAGTAAAACAATAGGAATTTCCCGCCTAGATCTATGAAGAGAAATAGCCTAAAAGCCATCTGATGGGAGCACTGTCTCCTGCCTGGAAAGGATGAGTGTGGCAAGTTCCCAGAGCCAGAAAGGGCTTGAAAGTCTGGAGTTAGGCAGTGCCTCTTGTATTACTTCTCACTCTTCTCCTTTCCTAAAAGCTGAACTCTCACTTTCCAGTACTGGAAATGGTTACTCATCACAGATTCTAGAGGTAAGAGTAGATCAAAAGGAAAACATTTACTCCTTCACTTCTAGGTCAAACCTCTGTGATGAGCTGTCACTCCAGAACTGGATCCCAGAGCTGCCACATTACTTTTTTTTTTTTTCCTGAAACTCAGTTTATTGAAGAGCTGTGGGTCTCAAACAAGTCTGAGCGTTGAGATTCTCCCTCAGCCCTGGTGGAGACCAACCACATAGCAGATCAGTGATTTGTCACCTCAAATCCTGATCTTTCTCCTTGCAACCATTCAAGGGCTTCTTCCTGACCAAAAGGTTGTGAGGGTTATATAATCAGAGCTCCTCTTTGTTGTGGCGCCACCTCCAGGACCTTCCTTCCTTGGCCACTAATTCCTGAGGCATGAAGTTTCCACACACACACACATAAACTTTAGAATTAATGAATTCTATAACTGTACAAGATACAAACTTTACCCGCAAAAATCAGTTATACTTTTATACTAACAGTGAACAACCTGAAAAAAAATTAAAAGAAATACTTCCATTAAAATAGCAATAGAGAAATAAAACATTGAGGGAAAATGTAACCAAAAAGATAAAAAATACATGTCCTGAAAACATGCTTGCTGAAAGAAATTAAGCAAGACAAAAATATATAGAATGATATCCAAAGTTCATGGATTGAAAATTTTATATTGTGGGGATGTCAGTATTATCCAAAGGAATCTATAAATTTAATGCAACTTTATAAATATCCTCTTATGGTGTTTTGGGCAAAAAATAGAAACATACATCTAAAATTCATAAAAAATCCAAAGAGACTCTAAATAGCCAAAATAATAATGAAAAAGAACGAAATAAAAGGATACACATATCCTGATTTCAAAAATACTAGAAAGCTACAACAATCGAATAGCATTATCACAAAAGCAAACAAAAATTAATGGAATAATACAGAGCACAAAAATAAATCCATATATAGTAAAATGATTTTTTTACAAAGGGGTCAAAACTTTTCAGTGGGAAAGAAAAAAATCAGATCTTTTGCTGGAAACACAGCTGGGAATACTGGATATCCACATGCAAAAGAACAAAGTTAGACGCTACCTTACATCTGTCCGCTGAGGAATTTAACTCCAAATGAATTGAATTAAAATTATATAACTCCTAGGAGAAACCATAGAGGGAAACCATAGAGTAAAATTTACCTTACATTTGCCAATGTTTTCTTGGATGTGCCACCAAAAGAACACTCAACAACAATAAAAAGTAAGTCACTTGAACTTCATCTAACTTATTTAATCTTTATGAAGTAATCATTGTCTATGTTTTCTTTATTTCTACATAATAGTTGCAAAGATAGAAGATGCTTTGGTTTTGACAACTATCATGCATATATATCTGCACACCCAGTTACAAAATCAATGGGAGGAAAAAAAAAAAACACCTTCAGTTTTATCCCATTCATGTGGAAAATTACAAGCACAACTTTAATCCCAGAGTTAGTCCCCACTTTGAGGCAAGAGGGCTGGGCATTTCTATTTTCCTATCAAACAAACCTCTATGTCACTTCTAGTCAAAGTCTGCCCAAAACCTGGAAGTTACTGCATTTAGCCAATTGTCATTCTTTGGAAAGGGTACAATGCCTTATTAGCTTACTACTCACTTGAGGTATGAGTGTGTATACAGTGGTAAAGAGAATCTGAAGGGAGTACAGTAAACATACTAATGTGACACAATTTATTGGGTGCAAATAATGTAAAGGAAGAGGCATCTTAGCTGATATTCAGGATCATGACTCACAAATTGATTTGGATACTGACCTTTTTTTTAGTTTTTGACTTGGGAGAAGATCATCATATAAAGTTTAGACATGAGGAATATAAAAAAAGATCTTTTTGGAAAGGCAGGTGAATGCATTACAGTGGAATTTATCCCCAAGTAAAGTTATCACCATCTCCATGTCAGTGGAAGAGACAGAGAGACAAAGACAGAGACAGTGACAGAGACAGAAACAGAGGCAGAGAATGAAGTCAGGCAATCAGGCACCTGCTAGGAAAGAACTTTGTACATTTATATCTTTCAGAAACTGTTCTTTTCATTAGAGTCAACACAGAGAAAAATCACAGACTTGAAATAAATTATATTTCATCAATTGTGTTCCTCAAAAGATTTTTCTAGTGCTGTCTATGAAATCAGAAAATGAGTTGGATTAACTTTGTCTTCCTTTGTCTTACTGGACCTGTAATTGTGGGGACTGTAACATACCCGGGGAAGAGGAGAAACTGGCAGAAACCACCAGGCTTGTGTAAAAGCAACATGGCATGAAATTTATTGTGCCTGGGTGCAGGCAGAGAGTGCGATTAAGACTGTCTGCCACCAACAAAGAGAAGTGTGTCCCTTTTTGTATGGATGGAGAGAAAGCGGGGCATTTTGTGGGAAGATCCCAATAAATGTCTGTGATCAAAGTTCTCCGGCAGTCTTGCATCTTATGAGCAGAGTCCTCGAAGTGTCTGACGTAAATTTTCTGAAGTCTCCAGATGTCCCCAGGACCTGCAAAATTCTTTGTCTTATCTCCTTTCCTGTTCTTGTCACGACAACTTCAGTACTGAGCTGAGTTCCCTTGCTGAGAGCAGAGTTTCCTGCTGGTAAGCAGGTTGGGGGTGGAAGAGTCAGGTAACTTGTATTAATCTCATGATATCTCAATAAATTTAGTATTAAAATATTTGCATACATTTTTCTTTTCCTGATGCATCCATGTTTTGGTAGACCATGTACATTTTATCCTTATTCACTTGGTTTTGTCAAATGCAGTCATTATTTTTACAAGGTACAGAGGTATAGCTACAGTTTTTATATCTGAAACTTCCTGGGTAATATTGGTTGTAAAACTGTGATTTGTCTCTGACAACTGCTCCAAGACCTTTGCATCTGTACCACCTGTGTCCTCAGTTCGAACCAAAGCCACAACTACTCTGTGGAGAAAGTTCAAGTCACAGACTGCATGGCAAGTTTCTCTTTGTCTCTTTTTCTTTTGGATGTTTAATTTTCTGATAAAGTCCAACTTGCTCCACTGTACCACGACAGTCAGTAGAGTCAACAAATCTGAAGTTGGAATGTATGTTGGGGTATTGTATTTTACCATCTAGGCAAACAGGTAGCTTTTCCTCTATCTCTTGGCTCTTTCAGACCTCATCTTCCAGAATCTCACGTGCTGGAGAAGGGTAAGCTTTCCCTCTGCATAAACATCACAAACCTGTCCTCCAGGTTTACAAACAGTGCCAGCCCAGAAATCAGAACTATTCTAAGTACTCTCATTCTCATGAACTGTTTCCTTTTTTTTTATTGGGCAGATTTCATTTTCTCTCTTGCCACATGACTCTACATTAGTAAATATTAAAATATTTCTAATACTTAGTTATGCAATTATCAGCCCTTTTGTCCTGATGAGCAGGTGTATCCCTGTTACTAAACACTGCGGTGCTCACTGAGAAGTACAGAAAATTACCTTCCACACTATTCTCCTGTGAGTTAAATATGTATACACTGTGGTCTGAACATGTCTGAACATAACATTATCAACGTTTATAACTATGCTTTTTATTTCAACAAATCTGGCACTAGGCAATCTGAGACTGGTTGCAGAGTTTCCCAAAGGTGGAAAGACAGACTCTTACCAGACTCATGCCAGCATTCCTATCGTGTGGATTTTAGTGTCTTCAAAGTAAAGCCACTGTCAGATACAATAGTGTATCTGTAACACCACCCTTGCCCCCAGGTCAAATCTTTTAATCAAACAAGAACCCTGGACAATTCAGTTTCTACCTTTGTGCTCTCTCAAGTGTAGTTCAATGCTTAAACTGCCGGGGAAGCTACTTAGCATTTATTAAATATTTGCCCAAGACTCTCCAAGAAAACATGAGAATAAAAGAAAAACGAGGATAAAAGAAGTGAGGTTATATCCTTTATCTGACGTCTGTTTGGAAATTGACCAGCGAGAAAGAAACTCCTGGCAGCACAACGGAATCACTTGGCAATTCTTGAGCTCCAAAAGGGTGAAGGAAGCTGGTTAGAATAAACGCATAAAACTTCAAACATACTGACGATGATAAAGGATGGTCACGTTATACCTCCGATAGCACAAAGGTCTGGAGTTCAAATAAAAGGGTGCTCCAGGTGAGGCTCGAACTCACAACCTCGGCATTGCCCGCACACATACTGCTCTATAAGTACCGCGCGCTAACCGATTGCGCCACTGGAGCATCTAACTATTGCTTCCGGTCACTGCATACATGGCTCCTTAGGGACCTCTGTCCCTGCCCCCGGGTCACAAAGAGCGAGGAATCCCAAGTGCTGCGCTTTGTCCTGGGGCTGTGACTGCGGGACGCTGGCGAAGGTGGGCGGGGCCTTTGCGGACCACACCAGCCGAAAGACGCCTGCGCCCTCCGCGTCCAGACCCGGGCGGGGCCCTGCCTGCTGCAGAGCGACTGGACAGTTCTGGAGAAGGGGTCGGGACGAGCCCCCCGCTGGTTCTCAGCGCCGCAGAACCGTGCGGGCTCGTGGAGAGAACTGCGGGGAGCCGAGTGCGCCGGATTGTCAGCGATGAGTGGCCCACACCAGGAATGCATTTTTAAGGGTCCCTCTGCCACCTGCCTGGGTCCTAAAAATGGAAAGTGTCTAGAGGAGAAGAACCTAAACGGCGGGGATTGAGTTTCTGAAATTCCGGAAGTCAATCTGCTAAACTAAACTACGTTTTCCAAAATGTCACCCCGCGTTAAAGACCTCATGCTTCAGAGTGCTTTGAGCTGCCAAGGATGGGTAAACAAGTGTCTCTAGAAATGAACATGTGTAAACTTCACGTGGAATTCTAGGTTCTGTCTTGTGGTTGGGAGATGTGGGAAAAAGAATCTTTCACGTTGTTGGAAATGTCAAGATCTCCATTTTTAAAGGCCAATAACATTCCATGGTACATTGTTTTATTAATCCATTGGTTGACACTTTGGCTGGTTTCTTAGTTATCGTGAATAATTTGTCAGTGAACACGGGGGTGCAAATATTCTTCAGGGATCTTGACTTTATTTATTTGGCTTTATTTATTTTACCATGGAGCAGGATTGCTGAATCCTATGATAATTTTAATTTCACTTTTAGAAACCTCCATGCCAACCTAGCTCTACTACTTTGCATTCCTGCATCTGCGTACAGGAATTTCTTTATTTCCATATCCTCACCAATACATCTTTTATCTTTTTCATAATAGGACTCATAGGGGTGAAATGATGGTTCATTGTAGGTTTTGATTTGCATTTCTGCGATGATTTGTGACATGGAGCCTTTTTTCATACTTTCCTTTGTAAAATGTCTATTCAATTCCTTTGTTGTTTTTAAATCAAATTTCTTATTTGTTTCTGGGTTTGTGTTTGTTTGCTTTGCTATTGTGTGTGTGTCTTACTTCTTATTTTGGTATTAACCTTTATGAGGTACACAGTTTGCAAGTGTGTTTGTCCATGTTGTTCCATATGGCTGATTGATTTCTTTGCTGTACAGATTTTGTTTGTTGTAATCCTGTTTATCTATTGCTGCTTTGATTCCCTGAGTTTTTAGTCTCTTGCTCAAAAAATTATTGCCAAGTCCAGTTTTAAGGAGCTTTGCCTCTATGTATTTTTCCTTCGAGGAATTTTACAGTTTCAGGTGTTATATTTTGGTATTTAATCCATTTTAGTTGATTTGTTTGCATGTGAGATAAGGGTCTAATGCCATTCTTTTGTATATGAATGCCCAATTGTTTCAGTACCACTTATTGTGGAGACTATCCTTTCCCTGCTGTGTAGTTTTGGTATCCTTGTGAAAAATCAATTAGCTGAATTTTTTTAATTTATTCTATTCCATTGGTGTGTCACTACCATACTGTTCTGCTCACTGTAGTTTTGAGTATATTTTGAAGTTGAGCAGGATTATGCTTCCAACTTTGTTCTTTCGCAAAATTTCTTTGGCTATTTGTGGTTCTACATGAATTTTAGAATGTCATTGAAATTTTCATATGGATTCATTTAATTTATGGATCATTTTGAATAGGATATTTTTACAATATTATTTATTATAGTCTTTAAGTATCTTCCCATTAATTTGTGTCTTCCATTTCTTTCATCAGTGTTCTATAGTTTTCACTTCTTTGGTTAACTTTACTCCTAAATATTTTAATGGGTTTTTTTAGTGACGATTGTAGATAGGGTTATTTCTCTTTTTTAAAATTTTATTTTAAAGATAGTAAAATTCAACAAAACAAAACAGAACAAAGTCAATCAAAACAAAGCAGTAGAATTGGTACAGAACTTCAAAGCAGGATACTAGGAAAACAATAGCTACTATATCTTGTTATCTTCACAATAGTTGTGCATTCCATCAGGTATAGCAAAATCAAACCAAAAACAAAGCAGAATAAAACCAATCAAAACAGAATGTTGAATAAAGCAAAAACAATTGATCAGAATAAAGCAAAACAGTGAGAACAATATTGGGCCTCAAAGACAAGATAGAAGGAAATCCCCCATATTTGCTACCTTACATACTGTCACCCTCCCAAGAGATACTCAGACTGCTGGCCCCAGGCCTGCAAACTCAACCAAACAATACAAGCATGTGGTTGCTTTATGTACCTTAGTAGCTATCAACTTAGCAGGTCCTCCAAACCAACAGGTTGCTTGAGTGGGTGGGGTTGATTCTCAGCTAGTGCACCAGTCAGCTCATGGGAGGCGCTGACTTTTCTCTTCATGGAACCCATTGCGCCACTTACCAGGAAGGCTGGCTAGTTGTCTTCTGTTTGGATCCTCCCAGACCCAACATGGCAGGTTCTCGGGAGGCACTGATCTTTCTCTTCCTGGAATCCACACCACTCATGCCGCTTACCAGGAAGGTTGGCTAGTTGTCTTCTCAGGATTATTTCTTGATAACTTTTCAAATAAATTGTGGGACCATAAAAAACACAACTGATTTTTATATGTTGATTTCATATCCTGCAACTTTATTGAATTTATTAGTTTTAATAGGTTTATGGTGAAGTTTTGGGAATTTTCCACATTTCATTTGTGACTAGATCGTTTTAGTCCTTTTTTTTCTTTATAGATGCCCTTTATGTTTGATTATTAACTGATTGCTAGCATTTCTGATACCATGTTGAACAGAAGTAGAGAGAATGGTCATCTGCCTTGTACCAAATCTTAAAAGAAAATCTTTCAACCTTTTCACATTGATTATAGTATTAGCTGTTGCTTTTCATAAGTGGTCTTTATGTGGAGGTGATTTTCTTCTATGCCTATTTTGCTGAATTTGAATGGATAAATGAATGCTGAACTTTGTCAAATTCTTTAAGTTATTAATTTGTAGTGTTTTAATCTTTTTCTTTGTTATTTTTTTCTGAGGTATCTTTGCTTGTATTTGGTATCAAGGTGATGCTGACTTCATAAAATCAATTTGGACATATTCTCTGCACTCCTGTTTCTGAGAATAATTTAGGAAGGACTAGTATTTATACTTTTTTACTGGTAGAAATCATCTCTGAATCTATCTAGTTGTGAGATTTTTGTTGTTAGGTTTTGGTTATTTCTTTAGCTCCCTTTGTTACTGTTCTGTTATGACTTTCTATTTCTTGATTCAGGCTTGGGAGGTTTTACTTTTCTAGGAATTCATTTCTTCTTATCTATCCACTGTGTTTATATACAGTATACTTATCATCATAGTTGCTCATGATCCTTTTTGTTTTCCCTGCAGCATCTGTTGTAAGGCCTCCCTTTTAACCACTGATTTTATTTATGAGTCTTCTCTTTTTTTCTTAGCCATCTAAGGGTTTATCAATTTTTTTATATTTTCAAAAACAACTTGCTAATTATTGCATTGTTTTTCCACTACCGTTTTTTATTTAATTCTGCTTAAAGTTTTATTACTTCCTTCTTGCTATCTATTTTGTTTGTTCTTCCACTTCCTTAATATGTAAAGTTAAATTGTTTATTTGAGAGCTTTCTCCTTTTTTAACATAAATATTTACAACGCTACTTCAGTTCACGAGTTTGCTTCATTCCGCAATTCTGCTCCTGAACCAGATGGGTTATGAACCAAATCAAATTTCCCCATAAGGTTCAGTGTAAATAAGGTTAATCCCTTCTGAACCATATGTATTTTTTAACAACAAAAATATGAAACTACAGTAGAGTATGAACAGAGAGGACACTAACCTTAACTCATTATTGCTCTGCACATTCTTGCCACCTTTATAACTGCTCAGCACTTTCTTTTTGCTACCATGCTTGCTCTGTATTTTCTTTGGAGCCATGCTGGATGGAACAATAATGCACAGTGCTAAAAAAGCATCCAAAGCACTTTCATAGCAAGTGTGCACAGATCTTGTTTTTTCCGAATCCATTTTATTTCAAGAAGAAAAAGGAAAAAACTAAAACGAAATTTCAAAACACATCTGTCAGAGGGCAACAATGGTATAAACATTGTGCACTGTGATCCCCAAATCATTCACCCAGAGCACAAGACATCTGTATTCAATTGTCCAAACAATACTGGCACAAATCTTTCTTCTCAGGGAACTCAGAGAAATCAGTAGTATAACTATCTTAACTATTCTTTTATACACATATACATATGCTGTTTTTTTTTCAGCTTCTCACACTAATGAGACAATACATTGTTTCCACATGTTTGTCTTATTTATTTTACTGATAAGTATGGTCTCAAATTGCATCCATTTACCTATAAAAATCTCCTTCTTTATGGCTGAGTAGTACTCCATTGTATAAAAATACTGCATCTTTTTTATCCATTCCTCAGTTGATGGACATTTAGGTTGTTTCCAAGATCTGGTTACTACAAGTTGTGCTGCTATATGGGTGCACATATATCATTGTGGTATGATGTTTTTAATTCTTTTAAGAAGATACCCAGAAAGGAAATAGCTGGGTTGAATGGGACTTCTAGTCCTAGTTTTTTGAAAAATCTCCAAGTGTGCACAGATCTATCTGCAATCACAATTTTGACTAGAGGAAGCCATGACCATGTATCAAAGCAGGGAAGATGGCTGTGTTTGGGTTCATCACCGAACCTGGAGTTCAACAGCAGAAGCAAAATTTTGATGGATGCTTCGTGAACCAAATAGTTCATGAACAGAAGCATTTGTGAACTAAGGTATTACTGTATCACTATAAATTTCCTATTTAATACTGTTTTTGCTGTATCCCATAAGTATGTATCCCACAAGTTTTATTGTGCTTTTGTCTGGAGATTTTTTAAAACTCCCTTTTGATTTTCCCTTTGGTTAAGTGGTTGTTCAAGATTACATTATTCAGTAATTTCCATGTATCTGTGAATTTTTTCATTTTTAAATGTTACTGATTTCTAGTCTTATTTCATTTCAGTTGAGAAAAATAGACCTGTAGGTATGATTTCTATCTTTTTGAATCTGTTAAGATTTACTTTGTGGCCTAACATCTGATCTATTCTGGAGAATATTCTGTGGGAGCTGAGAATGTGTGTTCTTCCATCGTTGGTTAAAGAGTTCTGTATATGTCTGTAATAACTACAGCATTATTCAAGTCCACTATTAATTTTCTGTCAGGATCTTCTTTCCATTATCAAAAGCAGAGTACTGGTGTATTACTCTCAATTGGTTCCATAATTTCCAAAGTCTATCTTCAGTCTTTATCATTCATTTCTTTTTGCTTCGGTATGATGCACAGTTTCCAATGATCTGTGCTCAGGTTTGCTGATCTCTACTGTGTATATTCTAGTCAACTGCTAAACCTCTACTGACTTCTTAATTCATTTATTGGGTTCTTCAGTTCTGATTTCTCTTTGATGTAGATTTCCCATTGTTTTACTGAAATTCTTACTTTGTTTTTGCTTGCCTATCGGGGACCCGGCCTAGATCCCCAATCTCCCGAACAAGTGCACGGCGAAGGCTTAAATAAATGAGACAAGTGGTAGGATTTTAGGGCTCCAGGAGGATCAAAGCCCCTGCAGAGCTCTTGACTCTGCAGCTGTCGTGAGGGCTAAGACAAAGACCTCTCTCCTTGCCTGTATTTATTATCAAAGTAGACAAAGAGAGGGGATACTGAGGAAAGCGCGGGAAATGAGCAGGACCTTGGGAATCACTTGAAAGACTTCTCCAAGTAGTAAATTGTGCCAATTAAGGAGAACTGTCTTATCTCCATGATGGCATTTATGGTGGGAAAGAGACACTGCAGATATGTGATGTTTGCAGCTGCAGTCTCTATTTACTTGAGTCTGAGCCAGGCGTCTTCGGCGGTGACCTTGTCTTGCCTTTTGAGGTATCTCTGGCTTCATTGGCCACTACAGGCCTCGGCCAGGACCAGTGATTTATAGAGGTTCACTTACTATAAATCAGTTCCCATGGCCAGGCAAGGGTCCTAGGCCTTGGACAGGCTCACAGATAAACAGAAAGCCAATTAGTTAATTTTAAACCCTGCTCAAAGTCCCTTCACAGTGGTCTGCAACACTTGCTCTCCTGACCTCAGTGACAATCTTTATGAGCATTATCTTTAATTCCATGTATGGAAATCATTCATCTCTAAGATCACTTTCTGAAGAGCTACCTTTTTCTTTTATTTGGACCTCATTTCTCAAAATTCTCTCTTCACTTTCCTTAACTTTAGGGGGGTGGTTTTTTTTTGTTGTTGTTGTTGTTGTTTTTTGTCTTTTTGAGACAGGGTTTCACTATGGAGTCCAAGGTGGCCTTGAACGCACTATGTAGCCCATGCTGGCCTCAAACTTGAGGGAATCCTCCTGCCTCAGCCTCCCAAGTGCTGGGATTACAGGCATGCACCACCACACCCAGCCTTGTATTGGTTTTTAACACCTTAAATTTATATCTCTTGAAAATAAGGACTCTCTCATTTTATATTACCATTTTATTTGTATAAGTGCAACGCTATTATCACAATCAGCAAACAGTGGTAATCTATTACTGAAAGAAGTGAGTTGGCCAAATGTAAGTGCAGAGCTAAGTTTTGAATCCTGCTTCTCTGGCTCCGGATTCTGCTACTTTATAATTTTCTCAAATCATTTGGAACAATGAACACTTCTCTTTTTAAGTACAATCCTCAAAGAGAGTATGAACTAATTTACAATTTTTTGAGAGGTTTAATTTTGGTTGAGAGTGAGCACTTCGTCTGATAAATATACAGTAAAACCTTGGATTGCAAGTCGTTCTGCGAGTGTCCTGCAAGATAAGAAAACATTTCTAATAAAATTTAACTTGATAAATGAGTGATGTTCTGTAGAACAAGTAGCACATGATGCCAAATATCGTATGATCACAACTGAACCAGTGGTGTCCCTCTCTCCCTCTCTATTTCTCTGTCCCTTTCTCTCTTTCTCACTGCAGGATTGTGTGCAATGTCACATTTCCTCAAAATCCTCAAAAGCAGCCAAAAGCAAGTGTCATTGAATACCAGCACTACAAAAAGAGAAAGTGAAGGAGAGTAAAGGTAACCTGGCAGAATTAACAGTACAAGGGGCTGCAATTTGAGGGAAAGATGATAAGGCAGAACGCTGAGGGTATGAAGCATTAGACAAAAATTTGTTTATATCTCTCGACATCACCAAGAAATGTATTTGGCATTTGCTATGGCTTTTTCCCCCTTGCTATTAATCAATACACTGAATTGCTGGTACATTGTGGTAAGGGTAGTGGGAGATTAAGAAATCCGAGTGATCATCTTCTAGGGATTTTCTAGTCTAGAGAGAGACAAGACATCACCCAGTAACATCAGGGTAACAATACAGAACTGTGGGTTATTACTTGGGGAGGGACAAAGGGTCAGTCCATTGTCCTCAGGGGATTGGAGAGGGTCTGAGGAGGAGGGAGAGAGTGAGAAAAGCCAAGGAGGAGGGCCCTACATGGGTGGTTAAGAATTGGAAGACATTCCAAAGGAACTAAGAAACCTAACTCCTTTACATTTTTCTTCTTTCTCTTTCTCTTCTTGGTTTTCTTCTTCTTCCTCTTCTTCCTCCTCCTCCTTCTTCTTCTCCCTCCTCCTCCTCTTTCTCCTTCCTCTTCTTCCTCTTCTCCCTCTCCTCCTCTTCCTCCTCCTGTTCTCCTTCACCTTCTCCTTTTCCTTCTCCTCCTTTTCCTTCTTTTTCAGTCAGTGTCCTGCAGTGTGAAATGTGAATAGATTAAACCATATGACACCCTCACCCTGTGTACAGTCGCTGGCTCTTCCCAGCTGGGTAAGCCTTCAATTTTTCTACTTGGGTAAAGATAGAAATCTCTATCAAAATAAAGTAAGTTCTGACTTTAAAAGGGAAGATGCAGCTCCAGCCCTGTCCCTTCCAGAAATTGCCAGCCTATTTTTCTGCTCCAGTATACCTGAAGGAAACAATTGGATCTCCACCCCTAACAGTGACTCATTTCAGAAATGTTTTTTAACCAAGAGCCTCTTAAAGCTACTTACCTAAGTAAAATTATTATTTTGCATCTTTTTTGCAGCTACCTTCTACTTCCAACCCTAAACTGACCCAGCTGCCATTGGTTTCAATCATACTATCCCATGATACTTCCGTTGGCTCTCTGGGAGTTGTGCTCCTACGAAGGAGACCCCAGGGCGATGCTGGCCTTGCTCCCCTCTCCTTTCCTAATTCCAACTACTTCAGATTTGGTTGAGCTTTCATAGTCATCACCCTTCTCTCTCCTGAGCTCTGTACTCCTGGCCTTCCCTAGGTTTCTTTCTGATACCTGCAAACCACTCTATGTCTTCAAAGTGACATAGAGCAGGAAGTCCCTCAGTGACCCTGGTTCTGGTGTGATGAGCTTCCACTGGGCAAAACTCCAGGACTGCTGAGGAAAAGGAGCACCCAGTGAAAATGAAAGGAAAGAAATAAAGTACTGAGAGCTCCAATAACTTGGTCTTAGAAATTCACCACTGGGCAATGGGTCAGCCTAACTAGTTTGGATATCACCTTTGTTCTTTTCTAGAGTAACAGGTATTAGTGTTACTTGCATTACTGCTGTACCCTCTGCATATTTTGAAAGTAAATTATGTTGCACAGGAATGTGAAAATAACCTTTCTCTAACCCTCTTTCATCCCCCGTTCAGTGACATCCCGTTTCCTTATCTGGCAAGATTTTTTAGGGCTTTGTGAGTAGGAGCTGAGGAGCTGAGTTCCCACGTTTCCCTCGGCCACTGTTGATTCTGCACATACACACGGCACCACTTCTCACTTGCTCGTTGCAGCTGTTCACTCTGTATTCCTTGAATTTTGCTTTCATAAAGGGCAAAGAGGTTGTTTTTCCTAAACAGTCAATTATTATAATCTGAATATCGAATATTGTAATTCAAGTATTGCAATTCCTTTTCTAATCTTCCTCACAATTCACAAAGTTATATTTGTAATCCCACTGAGATGTTATTGAAATCCTGGCAAGTTAATTCCAATCTACCACACCTCCAATGCAACCCACAGCAAAAGGAAAGACTCCAAGACATATTCAAAGTTAAGGGCAGCCAAGCAGTCCTATGCCCAACCCAAGTGAGGATATGCAGACAAAGGCCTTGACCCAAGGCTTCTCCCAGAACGTATTATCTTGTGAAGAAGGGAGTGATTCAAGGATGAGTGACAGTGAGGATGGCAGGAACTATGTGAGTAACTTGAGCTGGCTAGCCAGGTGGGGAGAGAAGCATCTTTGCAAAATGCAGGGAGAAAGATACACAGAAGGATCAGTCTGCATAATTCAATTAAGGTAGCATTTGAATTGCTTTAGGAGGCTGTTGCTTCCATTTCTGATATGTAAACTTCTGTGCCGTGGGGACTCATAGCTTCTTTATTTCAAGGCTCATACTCAGTTGACATTACTGGAGCTGACTGGCTCTGCTATCCTGCTGCACTCAAATCTTTTACAGAGAGCACTATGTGAGGAAACAGGAGACTGTCAGATTGGCCCCAAAGATTACACATAAGTACTTCGGCTGGCCTTATTGTATCACTTAGAGCCAATTGAAGACAGAAGGGAATAGCACAGCCCACTCTGTACATATCGGTATATGGAAATAAGACTAATGTTGCAGCAATTGTTCTGTATTTAAGGGGAGTCACTCAAATTGTCTCCTACAGTCATTAAGAACCATGTCCTGGGGAAGAAAGAGAATTTGCAAAATAGTAATAGTCCAAGAGGTGGGGTAGAAAATGGGATGGGCAAAGTAATATGCAACTTTCAACTCCTAGACTATACTCTGATTTGCTGAACCTGTTTGAAAAATGTAATTTTTAAACAAATACCAAGTGTTGCATTCATTTTCATTCTCAATACCATCATTCTTTCTTTGGGAATCCTCTGCTTTCATCACTGTTGTCTTTGGTGTTTTACTTTGAGACACCCAACTTAAGTGACACCCAAGCAAATATCAGCTCAACATAGACCCCATCACAAAGACAGAGAGGGGTCTGGGAGAGATGGGTAGACTAATCTGCTCCTCATTCTCCTGTTCCCCACACCAATTCACACTGTAGTTCTATCACATGGTATCCTCAAATTCGCTAAGAACCTTTCGTAACTGAGTTTTTGCACTGCCTGAATCCTCTGGCCCTTTAGTCCTTTCTTCACAAGGTCCAATGTGTTTCTCTTTCAAGATTCAGTCCGACTATGATGTCATGGCTAACCTCCCTCAACTTTCCCTCCAAAGTAAATTAATCTGCTCCTGTGTTGCTAGAGCATGTTTTTCTTGTTTCAAGGATAGAACATCTCCGTTTTATGGTAACTATGAGTTACATTGTCTCCCTGACTAAATGTTCTGAGGAATGAAGGTGTTTCTGAGAAATGAAGATCTTCAAATCCTTAGGGTCTCACCTTTTGTTTGGTAAACAGATATTCAATACACATCTTTTGAGTAATGGAGGTTAAGTTTGTGCAGACTGGGAAAAAGTTGTACCTCACCATCAATAGCTTTGTTTGATTGAAAGCCTAAATATCTGCCAAGCACTTTATCTGAACTATGTCACTTAACCTCGCAACAAATTTCATAAACATCATCCCCTTTTTGCAGACATGTTAGTAGCATTATTTGTCCAAAGTCACATAGCTAATAAAAGGCAGAATTAGGATTTTTAACCTGGGTATCTACCCGTGCTCTTTTCTCTGTCGATCAAGTTTCTCCTACATGAACAATTATTGTTAAGAATAGAGAGTGGCCTGAGGATATAGATCAGCATCACAGCACCTGCCTGGCAAGCCCAAGGTTGTGAGTTCAATTCCCAGTACAAAAAAAAAAAAAAAAAAAAAAAAGCAGAGAGCAAAGTTAAGATAGAAATCATTGATCTATGGTTATACTAAAAATGAACAGAGTACAATGATGAAACAAATTAAAAATACCAACTGTTACTGAAGAACCTTCAAAAATAAGCCTGGCAACAACTGAAGGTTTTGTATTTTATAGTTACATTTAGGTAGCATAAATTACTGATTTCTGTAGTTAGTAATTTAGGATTTCTGCTCTTTCCTGCAGAACCGGATTGAGATAGTTATTCAGGGTGAGGTTCAGATCTCTTCACTGTGATAGCCAAGTTCACCTCCACTTCAGGCTCAGAAGCAGCCTTATTGTTTCACTATCAGTCATAAAGATC
Organism: Dasyprocta punctata; assembly: GCA_004363535.1. Taxonomy (NCBI): domain Eukaryota; kingdom Metazoa; phylum Chordata; class Mammalia; order Rodentia; family Dasyproctidae; genus Dasyprocta; species Dasyprocta punctata. Next base: position 22,373 of record RJWM01006113.1, on the reverse strand, counting down.
TGGCATATAAATCATTACTAGTAGTCAACCTTAGACAATTCTGACTTATAAGGTGATACATAATCATGTACAGTTAATGCCTTTGGCTTCATCATTGATGAACATTAGCAACCAATACAAGATGCAGATTAGCTTGTGTGATGGTGGTGTCTCAAAATTTAGTGTCACCCAAAGGTGGGTGCCCTTCTTTTATGTCAAATATGGAGATGGAGTAGTACCAATGCTACTGCCCCTACTCCTTTTTTTCTAACAGAAAAATTATTGTATTCATATAACTTCCTGTATATTGCCATGGACTTAGATGAGGCAAGCTCTGTTCACAGATCCAGAAATACAATTTAATATAATTAATTATTGTGCTCCTAATTTGCCTGGCAGTAATTGGGTTAGATAGCCTATGTAATACAAATCTAACTGAATGAGGGAAAGTCTACTAGGGAGCACAACAGACACAAAGAACAGTCTGTCTGCTTTTCTTGTGAGCTTTATTATGAGGCAGTTCAGGGGAACCAGCTGGGAACTGCAGTTAAGGCACTTCAGGGGACCCCCTGGGGTGTGAGACCAATTTGTTGAGAATGACAGCGTGCAAAGTTTCAAAAAGACCAAGGATGACATCATGAAACTGCTGAAATAACCAGCCATGTAACTACTTTACCCTTTGGCCTTACTGTGTGTGATAATCCCCCTCGTTTAAGCCAGTTAAGTTTTTTTTTTTTTTTTTTTTTTTTTTTAATTTTATGGAGCTATCGCTAAGTTTCCTATCATGAGGGGGGAATCTTTGAGTTTTTTAAGTTTTATGCCCTACATATCTCTGGTCACTGGCATTAAGAAAAACTCAAACCAACTACAGAAATGATGTGAAAATTTTCTGCCTGTCATACACTTGTTTCACTAAGTTTTTTCTTTTGTATCAACAAGCTATCTACTCTTTCTTAGGAGAACCTCTTCTCGGATCCTGGTCATAACCTAGTCCTGCTATTTGTTGATGGTTTTAGAATTAAATGACATAAGCCTAGCGCCAACTCTATCCTGCCCCTGGAGACATAATTGCCACTGTAAGTGTTGCTTGAAGAAAGCAGAATACCCTCCTGAATATACCAGCCCATGGCTTTCCATTTAAACACACAGATTAGAATACCATACAATCACACACTTGTGAGTCAAACTGACACCACGAGTTAACTTTTTCCAGATGCAGCATTTTCTCTCATTTAACTCTTTCACTCACACATGCAGACTTTTAATATAAAATCAGTTCTGGCAGACACTGAAGAATATGCAGTGGAATGGAGAAGACAGCTAAGTAAACTGCTGTTTTCAGCAGTTTGATAAAAATCATAACTAAAGTGTGTACTCCACTCTAGACGTACAGGAAGGAATACAACCTCAACTGGGGAAAGAAAAATCTGAGTTTTTAGTGTTTCTGTTATTCCAACTTTTCAACCTAGTCCCTGAATCCTCGTTGGACAGAAAACCCCTCAAATCCCCATTATCTGTTGTTCCTGGGTCCCTTTAACTTGAAGTGAAGGTCCTGAAGCTGTCAGAAGATTGAACCATTGAAGCTCCAAGGCAGACGAACTTTATATTCCCTCCTGGGGAAGCTGGCGGGTAGCCAAGTATGAGGGAGGTCTGGGTTAAGGTGAGAGAATCTACAAAAGTTTTACAAAGGAATAAAACAAGTTCCCGGTTCAAGTTCACTAAGAGTATTTTAGGCGCATTTTGCACGTTTGAGAACGTTTGGTTTTAATATTCCCTTCTGAGAATCAACCCAAAATCTGTCGCGAATGTTACTTAATAACTTCTGATTTACAGCTCTTCGTGTTCACACCGAAACAAGCCCCAGAGGCTCTGGAAGTACTGAGAGCAGAAGGTGCAGGGGAGCTAAAAGGAGCCGAGAGTGGGATGCGCAGCAACCGAGCGTCGACCCCTCCCCCAGAAGCAGGGGCGACCCGGAAGTGTTTCCTGCTAGCGTCCGGGGTGAAGCTGGAGTCGCGGGGCGGAGAAAAGCAGACTGGGGGGCTAAAGCAGCTCTCGCTCGAACCTCGCTGGTGCTGGAAGGCCCGACACCGTCGAAATAGGATAACGTAGCTCAATACGTTAAAAGTTTGGCAAAAGAGATGCAGCCCCGGGGTCATAAGCAAGGGCCATCTATCCCACCGCCCAGGCTCCCGCGGGGGCATTCACTGTTATTAACACCCGCGCGGCTCCGGGCGGAGAAAAGGATTCAGGAGCTTCGTTCCGACTTTTCAAGGTCTTGGGGCTTCTAGCAAGGTCATCACTGCCTAGCGCTGTGGGCAGCCAATCAACTCAACTGCGAAAATACTTAACTGTCACCTTGAAAGCCTTTCCTCGCATGGTGACGAGTAATCTCTCAGAGTTCGCACACATGCGCGCGCTCACGCACACACACACACAATTTATTAGGAAGACTAGAAGACTTTACCTGCTTTTTATTTTTAGCCTGGAATTATGCTCACTCTGATACTGCAGTTTAAAAAAAAAAAACAAACTCCAGATGTCCCTTGTGCCGTCAGGCCTATGTCTGGACCTACTTCCTTGTCCCCAGTTTCTAATGACCCTCGGAAGCTAGAGATAAAATTTGCACCTCTTTTCCAAGGTTGTCAGGTTAAGCAAGGTGCTTAAGCCAAATTAACACGTACATTTAGCCTCTCTGCTCCTGGATTTTCACCCAATTTATGGTCACAGCTCCACTCCTTTTTTGCGAAAGGAAATATTTTGGATCTGCTGAAATCTGAACCAACTCCTGGTTGCAGTCCCAAGCCTACTCTTTGTGACAGGGACTATGGAATTGTTTTGTTTTGTTTTGCTTCAGTTGGTTGAATTCATTTTCTTTTAGATCAGGTGAGTCAAGTGATGTCTACAGCCATATCACCCTGAATGTGCCGATCTCGTCAGATAAGTTAATTGACATTTGGTGCCCAGAAAAACGAATTTAACCTAGAATCCCGCACTGAGATGTTAGATTGTGAGAAGAAAGTTCTACAAGTCTCAATGGATATTGAGGTTATTGCATTCAATTTAAAAACTTAGTTGAAATTTAAAACTATTTATGAATTGCTCTATTTTCTTTCCTGGGACCTCTTCACATAATTCTACATGAAATCAGATTTTCAAAGAGCCTTGAGCCCATTGGACCATGAGTCAGCGCCATCTAGTGACCATGAGAGGCTGAGTCCTGGCTCAGTCAGTATACCGTGTTTAGAGTAAGGCTGGAGGCCTCCAAATAAAATTTTGTTGAATGGATAAAGGCATCTAACACCACCATCCCACGCTAATAAAGATGTTCTGTACAGCTTCTCTGCCTGGACCCTTATGATAATACCCTGACCAGCCTCCTGGTTTTCTAACTCAACTCTCAACTCTTGTCCTGAGTTCGAGTGGTACTGAAATGCAGATTTATAGCTCAACCTAAATTCATTTAGAAGCAAACTTTGCTTACAATAGTATCTAAACACTTTACCTTGACATCCAAAATCCTTCATGAGAAAAACTGGTATGTCTTCCCAGCTTCACTCCTGGAGTCATTGTTAATCGCCTCGAAACCTGCTGTTTCATGCTGATGAGACTTTCCAGATGCTTTTGGGTGAGGAAGCTGAATGACTCCTTATCCTTAAAAATAAATGTAAACACTGCCTTAGTGGAGGTGAAAGGAGAAGGGAAGCTGAAGGACAATGAATTATGGAAAATCATACTTTCCCTTTCTTGTCTAGTTTGACAGTGGACGCCTAGATAGAAGAAGGCAAATGTTTTCCACAAAGTATCTTCTGAATAGAAAAAGCCTAGTTTCCCATTAAAGCCTTAGACTCAGTTTCCAGGAGTGAAAATTTAAAAGCATTGGATTCCAGTCATACTAGAATTCCCATAATGCACAGTACTAACCATTTTATGATCATGATGAACCACTGGGAAAAGTCAGTTATATCTATGTCTTATAAGGTTATTATGACAGTTGCCTTTTATTAAACCAGTAAGAGCTCAAACTGTGATGTTTTACTTGATTGCAAAGTAAAAATGATTCTGCAAAACCTTTCTTGCTTCCTTTCAGCTATGATCAGTAATCTTGTCTATTTCAGAAAACGACAAGTCCTCACAACTTGCCATATTCCCTTATGGGATACTAGAAATGCAGTTCTAAATTGATAGTAATAAGGGCATCATCAAAAAGAAGAAAGGTCCCAAGTAATCTAATATTACATCTCAAGGAACTGGCAAAGAGCGAGCAAATTTTGAACCAAAGTTAGTAGAAAGTAGGAATTAATGGTGGACATCACCAATGACATGACTTCATATATAGAAAATCCTGAAGAACCCCCAAAATTGTTAAAATAAACAAATTCAGTAAAGTCAAAGTACACAAAATCAGCATACAAAAATTAGCATGATTGTACACAAACAACAAAATATCTGAAAAATAACATTTTAAATCTCATTTACAATGTACAAATAAGTTTTAAATTTTGGGAATAATTTAAATCAAAAAGGTGAAAGAACTATACCCAGAAAATGCTAAAACATTAATAAAAAAGATGAAAGCACAAATAAGAATTAATAGTGTTAAAATACCCACATTACTGAAAGCAGTCTATTGATTCAGCACAGTCTGCCAAAATTACAATGACTTTTTTTTTTTACAGAAGTAGAAAAATTTTTAATTCCCATGGAAGCAACGAAAGACCCCCAAAGAAGCAAAGCAAATTTTGGGAAAAAGGAAGAAATCTAGATGCCTCCACTCACCCTACCTGACTTCAAAATATACTACAATGTTGCAGTAATTGCAACAGTACAGTACTTGCATTAAAAACAGACACATAGACCAATGGAATCGAATAAAGAACCCAAAAATAAGCCCAGGCATTCACGGTCAATTAATTTTTGATACAGTTGTCAGGAACATACAAAGCGGAAAGGACTACCTTCACTAAATAGTGTTAGATGCCCGGATACCACACACAGAAGAATGAAACTGAGCCCCCATCGCACACCATGTGCAATAATCGAATGGAGTAAGGCTTACTGTAAGAACAATAACTGCAAAACTTCTAGAAGAAAGCATAAGGAGAAAATTACATGACATTAGTTGAGAATTATTTTTTGGATATCAATTAAAAAGCATAGTCAACAAAAGCAAAAATAGAAGAATGGAATTACTTCAAACTAAAAACATCTGTACTACAAAAGAACCAACAGGGTGAAGAGACAGCCTACATATTAGGAGAAAATATTTGTAAACTATAACATAGACACTCAAAATATTTAAGAAGCCTAATCCAACAGGAAGAATACAAATAACCTGATTTAAAAATGGACAGAAGATCTGAGTAAACATTTCTGAAAAGAACATAATGGCCAGTAGGTATATAAAAATATATTCATCACTAATCATTAAGAAAATCCAAACCATGAGATATTACCACACTCGTTAGAATAGCTATTATCAAAAAGATAAGTACCGGCAAGCTGTCGAGAAAAGGGAACGCTTGTAAACTTTTGCTGGGAATGTAAATTAGTACAGCCATTATGGAAATAGTATAACAATTTCCTAAAAAATTAAAATAGAACATCCATATGATCAAGCATTATCAACAGCTGGGTACATATTCAAAAGAAATGAAACCAGATGTTGAAAGAGATCCTTGCATGCCCAAGTCCATCACACCACTATTCCCAGTAATCAAGATACAGGCTTAAATCTAAATGTTCATTGACAGATGAATGGATAATGAAAGCATGGTACATAGATGCATAATAGAATGCCATTCTGTCTTTAATAATAAGGAAACTGTCAATTGCAAAAACATAGTTCAGCCTGGAGGACTTTATGCTTAGAGAAATAAGCTAGGCACAGAAAGAAATAACACATGATTTCACTTACATGTGGAATCTAAAAAAGTCAGGTTCATGAAAGCAGAGAGTAGAATGCTGTTTGTTTACCAAGGGATAGGAATGAACGTGTGGAGAGATGTTGAACAAAGGACACAAAATTTCAATTACACAGGAGAAATAAGTTGTGCAGGAGACCTACTGTACAGTATGATAAATACAGTTAATAGCATACTTGAAAATTGAAGAAAGTAGATTTTAAGTATTCTTGCCACACGCGCCCACATACACACACGCACACACACACTACAGATATGAAAGTCAAGGGCTATGTTCATTAGCTCGACTTAGCCATTCCACAATATATACATTTATCAAAGCATAAGATCCATTATAAGTATGTAGAATATTTACTTGTCACTTTAAAGTGCAGTGCTTAAGATACCCTCGATTTAAGAGAATACATCCTTTACGGGGGTTTCCGTAGTGTAGTGGTCATCACGCTCGCCTAACACGCGAGAGGTCCCCGGTTCGAAACCGGGCGGAAACAACGGGGTGTTTTTGCTTCTTTCAAGAAGGTGGCGAGCATTGAGATGCTGCCATTCGACCGCTTTTAAGAGCAAGCTGCCCTGGGGCACTCCCAAACGAGGTCGCACTCACTTCGCTGCCATTCGACAGTTTTTAAGAGCAAGCTGCCCTGGGGCACTCCCAAACGGGGTCGCACTCACTTCTCTCCCAAATCGGGAAGTTATGACTGGCGGCACCAGGGTGTTCTTAATTTATCGTACTTGCCTCTTCTCCCCCTTACTGAGGAACGACTGTGAAGTTCTTCCGAGGCCGGTTTTTACTAGAAGCGCTCAGATCTGCATTCATGGCCTTGATAGTCGCCATGTGGGCTGAAATTTGAAAATAATCAAATGATGACCAGCATGTCCCTAACTAAAATAAAGATCTGAGACGTCAAAGGGGGATTAGCTCAGGTGGTAGAGCGCTCGCTTAGCATGCGAGAGGTGGTGGGATCGATGCCCACATCCTCCAGAGTTTTGCATCTCAACGACTAGAGACTTCTTTGAAGTACATGAAAAATTTTAGAACCTTTGGAAACGTCTGTAATTAACGACCCTGTGGCATAGGAAGACAGAATATCGATGACCCCACAAAACTGAAGTAGACTGTGGGTGTTATTAGTTGTTTTTCCTTCGCGTGGAAAACCCTGATCCCAAGATGCCAGACTGTATCCGTTTGTTCTTTGTCTCTCTGCTTCCGACAACCACTTGACTCAAAATGCAACATAGTTCTGGGACAGGAAGGGCCAAGCAACCAGCCTTCCAGTCAGGGGACTGAAAAGTAGAGTTCCCAGTAATCAGGAAGTACTGCTGAGACTGTGGGCAGCAAACCCATAAAATGGTCTGTGAATTCCTTGTGCACACTCCTGAGTTGTGAGGATGTGGCTCTGAATCACAGAGTATGCAACACACACACACACACACACACACACACACACGACTCTGAGAACTGAACTAAGTGATAAACCAAATCTGCATTGAACACTGGGCTGTACCTACTCCAGAAAAGCCTGAATAGCATTGCGAAGGTTTTGACCATGGAACTGAAATTGGAACCACAGCACACCAGAAAGACAGTGGATACTTGCAAGCTGAAAATATTCATGTGTTGCCTGCAAACACAAAAGTAGCTGCATTATCCAACATAATTAAGAAGAAAGCATATCATAACATAAAACTCAAAAAAGCCAGATAGAATCTAAAATTACACAGTTTGTGAAGAAATAGGAACTCATAATTCCCTTAGAAAGAAACGATAAACTCCCGTGATTAAATGGCATGGATCTTCTAACAAATATTTTAAAGCAGTTGTAATAATACCTCAAGAAATAAGGACAATTATTCAAAACTAATAGAAAGTTAGGAAGTCTCAGTAAACAAGTTAAAGATAAACGAAGACTACATTATAATTTTAGAACTTACTGAATAAACAAAAATAAAAAAATAAAAACAAGATAAACCAACGTATTTCGTGGACTAATGCTAGAACAGATAGGACAAAGGCAATAGCCAGTAAACTTAAATAGAAAACAATAGTAATGACACAATCAGAACAACAAAAAGAAAAAGTGTTCTTAAAGATGAACAGTCTCCGAAGCCAACAGATCTAATATCCACATCTCTGCAGTTCCAGAAGAGAAGAATGGGAGAAAAGGAAAGGTGGAGGGTATTTGAAGGGTCAATAGCTAAAAACTTCCCAATTTTAACAAAATATGCAATTCTATAGATTCAAGAATTTAAGCAAACCTCAATCCAGATAAACTACAGGCATCTGAATGGTTTTATTTTCTCATCAGAAATTATGGAGGCAAGAACAAACTGAAGAACATTTTTTGAAATTCTAAAAGCAAAGAACTGTCAACCCAGAATTCTTTTTGCAGTAAAATATATAGGTAAAATAAACACATTTTCATTTGAAGGTAAACTGAGACTTGCTGATGGAATAGAAATGATACCATAAGGAAAAATGGAACATCAGCCGGGCGTGGTGGCGCATGCCTTTAATCCCAGCACTCGGGAGGCTGAGGTAGGAGGAGTGTTGTGAGTTCGAGGCCGGCTTGGGCTACAACGCGAGCACAAGGCTGGCCTGAGCTACACAGTGCTACCCTGCCTCAAAAAACCACAGCTGGGAGTTTGGCTCAGCAGCTTATGTGCCTGTCAGGCAGGTGCGAGGTTGTGAGTTCAATCCCTGGTGCCGCAAAAAAAAAAAAAAAAAAAAAGGAACATCAGGAATGCTGAAACAATACTTTATTTTTTCTTTTGCCTCTTTTTTTTTTTTTCTTTTTTGTACCAGTAATCAAACTCATGGCCTTATATTTGTCAGGCAGGCACTGTGCTACTGAGCTGTACCCTCAGCCTCAACAGACACTTTCATAAACACTTAGATAAATATTTTACAGTTCTACAGCAAATGCTACAAAAGTGCTATACATATAACATAAAGCAACACAGCACATGATATAAAATACTAAAAGGAAAAGTCTAAATAAGTCAAAAGGCAGGAAGGAAGAAATGAATAAAGGATAAAAATACTGGAAATAAAAAGAAGACAAATTATAATATAGTAAACATATCTCTAAAATATCAGTAATTACCACAAAGGTGAAGGGTTTAAATATATCAATTAAAAGTTATAAATTGTCAGAATTGATTAAACATAAACAACAGCCAACTATATGCTAACTATAAGAAATGTATTCCTAATATGATATAGTTAGGTTAACAATAAAAAGATGAAGACCACATACACCAGAGTTCAAAGCAAAGAAATTTACCAGGAGTGAAAGGAATGCTACATAATTATAAAGGGTAAAATGACCAAGAAGACACAACGATCCTAAAGCTATGTGCCTCTGACCAAAGAGCTTCAAAGCTCATGAAACCCAATTATCAAACAATAGACCTGAAAAGACCCACAATTATAATTGCACACTTCAACAGTTCCCTTCTGAGAATCAACCCAAAATCTGTCGTGAATGTTACTTAATAACTTCCGATTTACAGCTCTTTGTGTTCACAATGAAACAAGCTCCAGAGGCTCTGGAAGTACAGAGAGCAGAAGGGAGCAGAAGGTGCAGGGAAGGTCAAAGGAGCCATTAATAGATCTAGTAGACCAAAAAAGAAAAGAAAAGAAAAGAAAAAGGTAAAGATACTAAAGAAATGAACAATGCAGTCAACCAGTGGGACTGTTTCAACAGAGCAAATATCCCAATGTGAGTAGAAGCATTTCCAGGGAACTGAGAGATAAATAAGAACACACTAGAACTAAGGAATCAGACATGACCAGGGTGAGAAGAGTGGTATCATAACACATGCTCTAAAATTTCCCACATGGAAATGTCCCAGGAGACAGAAAATGAAGAATCAGGGAGAGTAGTGTCACTTGTCCATATTTTTCCCAAACAAAGTGACATGATTCTCTCTGAATCTACTAAGCCTACTGGCACAGGGAAGGTCCACAATAATTATGCACAGAATGACTAGAGAGGAAGCAAAAGGTTCCAATGATTTGCTCAGAAATGAGGAACAGTTTTTGGTGGGTCACTGGATGTGACGATGAGGGAGAGGAAAGGCCAAACTCAGAAGACAGGTTCAAGAAAATGTGGGAATTCGTGTTGAGTCAAGGAAGCACAAATTCATGATTGGTAGATATTTTGGTGTACGGATGAACACACTTGAGTGGAGAAGCAGAGAGACCATGAGCTGGAGCAGTGGAAGGGCATGTTTCAAATTCAAATATTCTGCATCTCTGTTTAAGCTTTGCCATTTGGCACTGGCTCCGAGACTCAAAAATGATGTTTAACCTTTCTGAGTCACCCTTTAATCTGAAAAGTGTGGTCAGTGATACATAGGAATTTCTGGTGGGGTGTTAGAGAGTCCTTAGAACAGTTCTTTTTTACACAGACACACATGAGTTTTCCTCCATTATTTCCCAGCCTTAACTTTGTGTCTGAGAAAAAGTTTCATCTTGGTAGTAACTTTCACACTAGAACAAACAAATTCATTAAGACAGAAAGCATAATAGATATTACTGGACAGTAGGGGGAGAGGTGTTAAATGATGCCAACAGAAGATAGAAAGAGAAAGAATGAAAAAAACAAAAGGAAAAAACTATTACTAAATTATTACATAGCAGATCTATATGTAAACATAATAACAACATTAAATGTAAAGGATCTAAAATTAATTTAAAAACCAGAAAAGGTTATGTAAGGTTTAAGAATGAGCAACTTCTGAGGAAGAGAAAAAAATGCCAGGTTACTGAGACATAAGAGAAAAAAGTTGGAAAAGACAGGTGCTACATCCCTGATCGCGACCTGCAGACGTTCAGTTAAACGAACACTGGAGAGGTTTGAACTTCATTGCTTCTGGCTGTCAAACCCTCCAAAAGCTGCAACGACTGATGTGGTGTGATTTCCGAGCAGCACTGCACTGATCGTGTTCTTCATGCTGTAAATTAATAAAGCAGTGACTGGAAAATAAGATTGGATACCTGAAAAGAGAAAGTAAAAAGTTGAACACCATGTGCCCTCTTAGCGCAGCCGGCAGCGCGTCAGTCTCATAATCTGAAGGTCCTGAGTTCAAACCTCAGAGAGGGCAGAGGCTTTTACTTTCCCCAAGGACAAAGTGGGACTACAATGCAAAATGCAGCCTGAAATCGCAAACTTGAAATAATGGTTTAGCAAATGAATTGTAGGGAGTTTTAGATTATACCAGGCTTTCACTACTCTGACGTAGCTAACAGGGCAAATTGTCTTCCGCCCAGTCCCCATGTCTGAGATGGACTGAATGAAAACGTACATTTATTCACCTGACAAATTCTGCAGACATACCTTGTAAAGGGGCAATACCTTGTAAAGGGGCAATAATTCAAGAAAAAATAAAATGCAAAAGAAAAGAATCCTTGCTCATAGCACTACATCTTAGTTGAGAAGAAATAAACCATGTCTACTGTGATGAAAAAGATTACTGGAGATAGTCAAGGCAGACATCACCTTGAAGACATCATTTAGTCCCTCCCAGTCATCTTGCGGGGCAAGTTTTCCTAATATTGTCCTGAGAGTAAATCTTGTCTATCAAGGAAACTTGGGGCATCAGGACCTTCTGCGCATTATGGCTTGGTGGCTTGGTCGGAGAAATGGTGCATGACACGATTTCGCAGCACCTGGAGCAGAACCCGAGCGGTAGGAACTGCTCAGCAAGAGCCGCTGCTTCCGTGGCTTTTCCCTGGAATGCAGCCTCTCACCTTGACATTTTAGCACAGGTGCTCACCAGCCGCTTGAAATACAATTACAGATTGAAGCTAGAGCCAGCAGAAACCTGTTCCTGGAAAGAAAAGTCTTTCTCTAAGTTGTGCAATATTGTTACTGGGTGAAGTAAGAGCCCTTTGTGTTAGGCTAAACAACCCTGAGTGCTCTTTGGGAAAAAAATGGGAGCTCTGCCAGCGATTGCAGAGCACGTCAGGGTCTTACTCCAAAGACAAGAACTCCATAAGTTGAGATGGTTAGCAATGAAGCCACAAGGTTGGAGAGAAACAATCTGTAAATCTGTAGTTTTTGCATCCACAATTTGACTGGACCTAAGTTCTTAAGCACAGGAAGAAACAAAGTATTTTTTTAAAATACCCTTTCGAGAATTTAAAAAAAAATCCTTTTTCCATTATTTCAGATTCGAAATTCATACAGATAAGTAGCATTTCTATTCAACATTTTACTGAAAGTTCCAGCTGGGGCAATGGGCAATATCCTGAAATGAAAAGCAGCCAGGTCAGAAAGGGAGAAGATATACTATTATGTTTGTGTGTGTGGATAACATGACTGTGTATACAAAAAATCCTAAAATAAAATCCACTTAAAAAGATTAAATCTAATAAATGGATCTTTGAGGCCTACAAGTTATAAAAAATCAATTATATTCCTATTCATGAGCAATAAATCATCCAAAAATAAAATCAAGAAAATATATTGCTCATTCTTTATTTCAAAGAAATACTCTGGAGTAGCCGGGCATGGTGGCACATACATGCCTTTAATCCCAGCACTCGGAAGGCTGAGGTAGGAGGAGCATCCTGAGTTCCAGGCCGGCTTGGACTACAATGCAAATGCAAGGCCGGCCTGAGCTACATAGTGAGACCCTGCCTCCAAGAGCTAGGGCTGGGAGTTTGGTTCAATGGCTTAAGTGCCTGTATGGTAGGCATGAGGTTGTCTTATAACTATATATAAGTACTAAATGAAATTGAAGTAAAATCTTGGAAGGATATTTCAAGAACAGTATTTCCCAAGCTTACTTATATATTAATTGAATTCATATCCACCCTTAATTGACATTCTCATTTGTTTGTTTGTTTGAGATTCAGAATAGCCAAAAGCAATTCTGAAAAAGATGAACACAATTGGAGGACTCATATTTTCAAATTTAAAACTTACATTAAAGCAAAACAGTTATCAAGGCCTGAGGATCAATGAAATAGACTTGGGAGGAAATAACCCCTCACTTTAACATCACATAGATTTCAAAAAAAGTTCCAAGACAATGCAATTGGAAAATGGTACTGACACAACTGGAAATCAAAAAATGAAGTTAGATACCTGCACTCGAAACAAAAATTAACTCAAAATTGATCATAGATTAACTGTAAGAGCTTAAACTATAAAATTTTAAGAAAGGAAGCAAATGTGAGAAGTTAAAGAATTCATTGTTTTCAGTAAAGCCAAACTCATGCATTTTGATTTAAAAATCATTATATTATTATGCAATATTAATATCATTATTACTCTTAACACTACCATTCACTTAGACAGTAGCTTGAGTTTATTTCTACCATCAGTGTATCTGCAAGACTAACTAGGGGCTCAGGTTTGTTATTAAACAGATTTTTTTTTCCCTAGATGGGGATAGAATGGGTGTCTTAGTTACTTTTTACTCATTGCTGGGACAAAACACCTGACACCCAAAATTAGGGAAGGAAAGGTTTATTTATCTTACAGTTTTTGGAGGTTTCAGTCCATAATCAGCTGGCTCCAATTCAGGCTGGCATGGCACAGGGACAACACTTCAAGGCAGCAAGGCAGCAAAAGCAGCCAGAGCCAAAAAGGAGCAAAAACAAACCTCTTTTTCTCCCTTATATTGTACCCAGGACCCCTCCCCCCAGGGTGGGTGTAGCATTTACAAATCTCCTTGCCTTTGCACAGGATGAGGATATTTACAAAGTAAGAACTCTGGCTCCCTGCTGAGTCTCTCAGTTAAACTTCTGACCTTCTCAAATTGACACAAGGACCAGGTAACTGCTTGTGCTCTACACCCCAGGATGTAGAGCTCCTGTGTTACTTAATTAAGCTTCTAGACTTCTCAAGTTGACACAATGTATAAACCATAACAATGCCTATACTAGTAATTCTGGTTTGTCATCTATCCAACCAACCATAGGTTAGATTTACCAGCATTCCTTCTGTTTTCTTTTTGCAACATAGAATTTCATTCAGCACTTAAACATTTTTCCAGAACCATCTTCTGCAGAGGAATTGGATCCTAACCTTGAAGGCAAAAGTTAAACTTAGTTTTCTCAAGTGATTGTGATTTTTACAAATGCAACCAATGATGTGCGAGAAAAAATCTTGGAGAAAGCATTTAAGAAATATTTTCCTCAATCAAACACAGAGAGAGAGGGAGAGGGAAGAAGGAAGAGGGAAGAGGAAGAGATGCATTTTTCTGCCTCTGGACTTTGCCTTGAGATTTTAAGACTGTAGGGAAAGTAGCTGGAGCATGAGGCCCTTGTGCTGAGAATACAGCCAGTGAATTAAGCAGCCCTATAGCTTTCTTTCCCTCTATAATCATTATTGGGTACTACCATAAATCTCACTTATTGTAAATGGCATATGACTGTCTTTATTCTGTGTATGTCTATTGAGATTTCATAAATAAAAGATTTGAATTCTGACTTGTTCTGATCATTTAAAAATCTCAAAACCAGTCAATCTGATGCTATCGAAAATATAAGTTTCAGATGCACATGGCTCACCACTTTACTCACTACCAGTCAGTGGAGTGGAATTACTTGGAAGGGCTCTCTCCCGTCTCAGCCTCAGCAAAGTTCATTTTCAGTCTTTTCCTGACCGAATCTATTAGGCATGCCCTGCCATCTCTTCCATCCTGATCTTAGGGATGTATAGCCAGTCTGAACCTCAGGGATACATTGAGAAAAATGAACCCAATCAGTGTATCTTGTGGTCTATTGCTTATCTGACCTAACTACGGGGGGGGGGGGGGGGGGGACACAGCATGAATTCCCGCAGACCTGTGAGAACAAAGTACACTCATTCCCCACGTACTGCACAGTCTTCATTTTCTTGCTCAGTCTTTCAAATATCCTCCCGATGAGTAGCTTGTAATCAAACGGTGAAGGTCGCCAAGAAGCAGACAGTTATGGCACATTCCGGTCAAAACCCTGAACTTTACTAACAGCTCAGTACAGCTTCAAGAAGAATGATTCTATTTAACGGTAAATTAAGTGTTAAAAGCAACCTAACTGTGGCCCGTACGGGGATCGAACCCGCGACCTTGGCGTTATTAGCACCACGCTCTAACCAACTGAGCTAACCGGCCACTCTCGTGCTTGCTGTCGCTTAACACAGCTAAAGAGAAATACTGCAATTCAATGGCTGCTTTTTCAAGTCGGCCTCGAAGCAAGGCTCGATGAGGTCTAAACCTGACATCTGGGTAAACTAAAATTCTGCAGACGAGAGTTCACAAATCGTCTGCTTCTGTGATTCAGTACCCAGGACCACCACAGAAGGACTGACGTAAGACCGAGTCACCGCCACGACTCGGTGGATGGGCGGAAATCGCCCTGTGGCTTCGGCGCAATTCCCGTGGCGTTGTCTGTTGATAGCTCCACGAGCACAGTCCCGTGTTCACCAAACTGGAAAGCCACGCCCACGTCTTTATTTGAAGATACTTTAGACAAATACGTTCACTGCAATCTTCAACTTCGCATTTCCTTCTTTATGAAACCGGCTTTGTCGGCGGCTGACATCTTATTTATGCACAAAAAAGAAGACTGCATGAAAGCCCTTACTCGTAAACTTTAGATAACAGAGCGACTTTCCGACGCCCCACGACCGCTCGGCCTCCCGAGCTGGACGCCCTCTGTCCCAGGAGAAAGAGCGCCTGTCTGCAAGAGAGGGGAGCGTCCTCCGCTGGCGTCTCTCTGGTCCAGGAATCCCGCCCCGGAAGCTCTGCTCCCCTCCTCGCTGGTCCCCCATCGGTGCCCTCCTGGCCATGCGCGCAGTGTGCAAGCTGGAGGAGGCCTTAGTGAACAGCCGGAGCGTTTTCCTCCACGGAGAAAAAACATATGCCTACACAAAAATTTATTCATGAGTGTTAATAGCAACATTATTCATAACAGCCAAAGATGGAAACAACTCCAGTGTCCAAGGTCTTGCACTCACTGTGTAACCCAAGCCAGCCTCAAACTTGCAGTGATCCTCCTGCCTCAGCCTCCCAAGTACTGGGATTATAGGCGTGTGTGACCATGCCCGGCCCCTGTCTCAAAATTAAAAATAAAAAATGGTCTGGGAATGTAGCTGGGATTCACTCCCCAATATTATCACCAAAAAAGGAGGGCATGTATCAGTGAAATAGGAAATAGATGAGATATCATGAAAATCATTGATAAAATTGATTGTTTAAAAGAGCAACACAATATCCTAGATAGATCAATGAAAAAAAAAAGACACATCACTAAAAATACTACAAAGATTAAAAAGAATGGTAAGTAATCTTGAATACAATAATAAATCTTATGAACAACTTTTTGGCAAAAAAATATGCTGAACAAAATGGATAAATTCCCTTAGGACACAAACTACCTAAACATACAAAAGAGAAAATAAAAATATTGAAGAGCCTTGTATCTATTAAAGACGTAAGACTTAGAAACTTTTCCCAAAGACACTGGAGGTTTCAATGATGCAGTTCCTTAAATATTTTTAGAAAAAAGAAATAATCAATCAATCATAACATCTTCTAGATAGAAGAGAATGGAATGTTTCCTGTCTTCTTTTATGAGTCCAGCATAACTCTCATACTAGAAGCAGAGAAAGTCATGCAAGAAAGAAAAATTATGTGAATTTAAAGGTATAAGATGTTTTAAAATATTAATAAACTGAGTCCAGACCTATCTGTAAAAGATAATACACCACGAATTAGAAAGCTTGCCTCATGTATAAAAGATTACTTTGGCATTGGAAAGTCAATCAAATGTAATGTACCATATATATATGTGTCATATATATGTACCATATATATATATATATATATATGTCATCTCATTAGATGCAGAAAAGTATTTAATCGTATTCACCATCCTTTCATGACTTCAAAAACAGCAAATCTCTAGGGGGGAGGAAAAAAAAGGAAAACTCAATAAACTAAGAATAGAAACTTCCTCAAATGAATAACAGGCATTAAAATACTCCTACAACTAACAACATGCATAATGTTGAAAGAATAAATATGTACCCCTTAAGACTGGATGGAAGGGAGGCAATATGTTTCTATTTTCATTCATGGGGACAAACCATGGCCAAGTACAGTATGAACATGTGACTTTCATCTATAGATTATCCGAGAGTTGGCCAGGTATTAAGCAGGAAGACAATGCAGGGAAGCAATCTGAAAGAAGGATGAGGGATGCAGGAGACAGTTTTTAATTGTATGTGTGTGTGCATGTGTGTGTGTGTCTTTTTGAAGCAAGGTCTCACTATGCAGTTCAGGCTGGCCTCAAGCTCACCTTGTAGCTCAGCCTGGTCTTGAACTCACAACAATCCTCCTGCCTCAGCCTCCCAAGTGCTGGGATTACAGGCGTGTGCCACCACACCCTGTTATGATGTGTAATTTTTTATGCCCTGCGAAGTCACGGCCTCTTATCTTGAGGCTGGATCTCAGCCGACAGCCTGGCTGCATGACTACACAGGGCATAGCTCGCACATACTATTTGGGACCTGACCTGTCCCAGTGCTTTAATGACTACACACGAGCAGTTCAGCTACAGCCATTCACCTTGCCTAAAGCCAACTGAGGGACTGAGAAAATGCCCTAGCCAGCTCTGTATATATCAATACACAGAAATAGGGCCAGGTTCAGCCAAAATGGAGATAATTGCTCTTCTTTCAAGAAGAATCACCCAGGTGGTCCTCCACATGTGGTGATAAATTACAATAAAATGTTCATACTACAAACTATGCCGAGGCATATTACCTTCATTAACACACACTCACCAGTCAGAACAGGGTTTTGCTACAATAATTGCTTGTAATCTTACTTGCTGCAGCTGCTGTGACATTCTGCATGGATCCTTGGCCTTTTCCACTGCACCAAGTTCTCAATAAAGTGCATCAGGAACAAATCTCCAGACAAATTAAAATTTTCAGGTTTTCTACTCCTCAGC
The DNA here is from genome assembly GCA_004363535.1 of Dasyprocta punctata. NCBI lineage: Eukaryota > Metazoa > Chordata > Mammalia > Rodentia > Dasyproctidae > Dasyprocta > Dasyprocta punctata. The sequence continues at coordinate 4,520 of RJWM01006113.1, read as the reverse complement.
ACCTCCAAAATTCCCTGAGTCCTATAAAAGGAAAATGCTGTGTGTAGCCTCAGGAAATGCTGTGCATTCTCCGGGAAATCCAAGAATTTTCCACTATGAGAAAACAAATCTGGGAGCCATACTGACACTTATATCAAAGGTGAGATGGAGTTGAGGCAAAATCTTTAAATGATACTTGAACCCAAGAGACAGGTCAGAATTAGACAAAATATGAGGGTCATACAGGTTGATTTCACGTCCATAGGACATGAATTAGGAATTATGGAAATGAGTTCTTGTCTGGTGAATTTAGGAAAAAGGAAGGGGTGGAACTTGACTGTTCTTTCAGGACAAAGAGAAATGATTCTTTCTTATTCAATATTCCAACAGATACCCAGTTCCAAGAAGGGGCAGACACCCGCTCAGGGACTGCCGGTTTCCGTCTTGGGAAGCTGAGAAGGGGTCATCAAGAAACCAGGGCTTCCTTAGGGAGAGAGGAAGGGCTCTGGGCTGGGCTGTCTTTACATCCAGGACATCAGGAGGGAAATTGGGAAGTGGCGAAGAGGTGTCCAAGCGAAGACCCACTTGGACGCCCCATCTGTACACTCCAGGGTCGTGGGATTTTGCCCAAAACCGTGCTCCAGGAGCTTTGCCCGCCACCCCATCCTGCTTGGGGCCCCTGAACCAGGACGCTGGTAGGGTTGGCCCGCCCTTTCGACCTGAGCAGGGCTTCGTCTTGGCGAGTCGCGCTCGCTCCGCGTACCAGGTGGAGGGCTCGACGCCTCCCTGCTCCAGCCTGGGTGGTTTGCTCTGTTTCTCATGCTTAGTTGTGTAACGCACACTATTTTCCCCTTCTGACAACCTCCAAGCGTCTCACGTCGGCGACCATAGAGGACGTCCGGGGCCTCTACTGAGACCTTTAGACGGCCCCCCACGGAGATAGATCCGCTCCCTCCCTCGGCGTCTCTCACTTTCCACCCAACCTTGTCTTCTTCAGAAAGGTACAGCTAAAGTGATTTCCACAAGACCTCCCACTTTGTTCTATCTTCTTCACATTGTCTCCTTCAGAAAGTGTGTTTTTAAATCATCTGGATTTTGTCTGTCTTACTAGGAGATTTTTCTGAAAACTAAACATCATTTGTTGGTCATCTCACGGCATTTCCAGTGAATTTTTTCTCAGTAGCTAATGTATATTGTAGCCCTCTTAGCGCAGTGGGCAGCGCGTCAGTCTCATAATCTGAAGGTCCTGAGTTCGAGCCTCAGAGAGGGCAATTTTTGTAGCTGCGTTCACTTACTCTGTTCATAATAAAATAGGCTTTTTGTTGGGCCTGAGCTCTCACCCGCTAGGTGGCTTTAGGCGACTGCTCCTTGACAGGGTCTGGAGACTTCACCTTTTCAGTTCCCAATCCCACACCCCGCTGACCCCCGAGTTATGCAGTTGTAACCCGTAGGCAGATGTACAGACCCCGCGCTACTCAGAAGACAGCGAAACCTGCGCCATGCTTGAAGCACAGTGCTGTATATCGAGCTGTCTGCATTTTACCCGCGGCGGCTCACACTGCCGGTGCTGGCGACGTCCTCACCTGACGCTCCAATGAGCGAGTGACCGGAAGAGGGAAAGAGGGCAGGAAGGGAAGAGAGAGGAGTGGGAAAAAGGAAGGAAAAAAGAGTGAGGGGCAGGGAAGGCAGTCAGGGGAGGGGTGAGTAGAGACTGGCGAGTAGGAGCGGTGAGGGGCTGTGCGCCTCTGCCTTGGCGATGCCGGGCTCTGGCGCGCGTGGAGCGATGGCCCGAGCTCCGGATCTCCGGAGCCCTGAGACGTCAATTACAAGGAGGACGGGAAAACTCTCCGCTACTTGGAGTGAGTTGTCACTTGGAGCGGAAGTGACAAGAAAGGCAGATTCTGGGACCCAGGGAAGCAGAGGAGACTCTGGGAAAGAAGACGGAGCAGGCTGATTGCAAAGCATCAGAGGAAGCCACGCCTCTGCTTTATTATTTTACAGAAAATAAATTCATGCAGTCGAGAGGAAGAGGGGAGCTCTGGGAAAAGCATTCCGACTGTGATGCTTTCTTGAGTAGAAGCCTCGGAAGCTTTTCACAATTGCAGAAGTGGCAGGGTGCTTGCCTAGAGTGCACAACGCCCTGGGTTCAACTCCTGGCACTTTAGGGGGTCAGCTGGAGAAAGACCAAGAATAACCTTCAGCAGAAATAAAGAGATGAATATTTTCATAATACCGTCAAGACTATTTGCTATGAAAAAAGCTGATGGTGCCAAAACCACAATGAATGAAATCACCCAGTGGTACCTTACATTGCATCACTGACGAAACGCATACAGTATGTTTGTTTTATTAAATATCCACCCTGGGTACACAGACTGTTAATATTCTGTGTGGATAAATGACAAAGCACTGTTGCTATGCACCAAAATAAAATGGTTGTGTTTCAGAAATGTGCTTGGGAGCCAGGTGTGGTAGCACATGCCTTTAATCCCAGCACTAGGGAGGCTGAGGTAGGGGGAGCGTTGTGAGTTCGAGGTCGGCTTGGGCTACATGAGTGCAAGGCCTGAGCTACATACTGTGATCCTACCTTAAATTAGTAGGGCTGGGAGTTTGGCATAGTGGCTTAGGTGCCTGTCTGACAGGTGTGAAGATGTGAGTTTGATTCCCCGTGCCATCAAAAAAAAAAAAAAAAAGTGCTGGGGTGGTTTTTGAGTTATGAACTGTTCACACAGCCTTTTTCTTTTCTTCTTCTTTTTTTTTTTTTTTTTTTTTTTTTTTTTTTTTTTTTTTTTGGCAGTACTGGGGATCAAACTCACAACTTCACACCTGCCAGCTCAGGCGCTTAAGCCACTGAGCCAAATTCCCAGCCCGAATTCTTTGAGGCAGGGTCTCACTATGTAGCTCAGGCCAGCCTTGCGCTCGCGTTGTAGCTGAAGCCGGCCTCGAATTCACAACACTCCTCCTACCTCAGCCTCCCGAGTGCTGGGATTAAAGGCGTGCGCCACCACGCCCAGCTGGTCACACCATCTTTTTAAAATTTCTTTCCATCGATAACCATTTTTGCTTGAAAGAACAAGTCATAGTCAAAAGTATGATATAACATACTCAAACTTTGGTTGCTGGCAAACATTTTTCAAAAAAGATAAACTGTAAGTTCAAAAAATATTTGACAGTATGCCATGGTCCAGCTGGGCTAGGTCCACAGAGTCCCTGAGGGTGGGCTGAGTGTCGGCTGGTGGAGAACAGACACAAAGAGCTCAGAGACTGCCTGAATCTGCTTCGCTTATTGCTTTGTTTATTGTTTCTACTACTGCTGCTACTACTACTACTCTTTTGCAAGCTCAAACAGAATATTTTGCACTTTCTTTCTTGGCCAGGGTTGAAAGTTTAGATAAAAAGAATGAGATCAACAGGTGTTTCTATGATTACATGGTTTCTATAGTTACATGATTTGTCAGTATAGGCAGAAAGTTTATACTTAGTTAAAGACCTTGAAGTGTGTTTTGGCTACTAATAAATGCTCCATTGAGGTAGCCTAGCTAAAAGCCTGCAAAACACAAAACCATATTCAGCCCTGATTTAGCCCCCCATCCCCCTGTAATGTTCTTGCAGTTGCAAGGATGTGTTATCTACCCTGTCTCTTTCAAAACATAGTAACATATCAACCTCTCTGCATGGAGGTTCCCAGCCAGCCCCAGCCAGCTGGTCATTATTATTATCATTAAAGGCTCCCAAACTTCTAATCTGACCTTGATCTCATTGGTCCAACTTGGTGTCAGACCATTACACCATTAATTGTAGAAAAACATTTTATTAACTATCCATTTGTTTTTAAGGAGTTTCTGTACTTTGTTTACTGATTTTGTGCATGAGAAAGAAAGAAGAAAAATTTTCTGAACTGGATCAGAGCACAAGTTAACACAATAGTTCCCAAGAAGCATTAACCCATTCCCACAAAGCCAATTTTTATGCTGCGGGCTTTTCTCAGAAGATGTCCTCCTTGAAGATCTATCTTCTTCCATGTTTGGACCTTGTCAACTGAACATGGCTAGAGAAGGATGCGGCAACAGTACTTGTTTTCAGTGAAAAAAATATTAATTTTCAGGTGAAAAGTAGCATTTAAAAGATTGCATGAGCTTTCATCTTCTGAAGCATTAGATTTTCCTGATGAGGAAAGACTTTCCTGGAGGGTATTAACGAATGTTCTTTTCTGTTCTTTGATGCTATACACTGAAATGTTTCAACATTTGCAAGAGCTAAATATCACTGTGTATCAATATTGCCAAGTTGTCATGGTATCACACACTTAGGCAAAAAGATTGTTCAAAGTATTGTTACTTCAGACTCCACATTATCACACAAACCTTAAAAAGCTGCTAGCTGTCAATTTTTGCTGTAAAATTGAAAAATGTCTACAGTTACCTGAAAGGTAAAATATGATTTGTGTAACCACGTATTTGTGTGAAGCCAGACTCTTCACATGCTTAAACCAAAACATTATATCTTAACTGCTTGAATATGGAAGTGCAACAGCAAGCAGA